>JACBWW010000019.1:20578901-20599143 GCA_020086605.1 Lanius collurio
TCTGGGCTCGGCTCGGGCCGGGCACTCGGCCGGCGAACCGGGAAGGAAGCGCCGGGACTTCCTCCGGGGGAGGCCGGCCGGGGGCGGTGCGCGCCCCGCGGGGAGCGCGGCGAGGCGGCCGCACACGGCGCGGAGGAGGCGATGCGGGCCGCCTGGGTGCTGCTGCCGGCGCTGGCCGCCCTGTCCGCCTACTATGTGTACCTGCCGCTGCCCGGCGCCGTGTCCGACCCCTGGAAGCTGATGCTGCTGGATGCCACCTTCCGGGCGGTGCAGCAGACGGTAAGGCGGCCCCGGCACCCCGGCTCTGCGGAGGCGGATGGAGAACCTCCGCACCGGTACCGGAGGCGGTCTCATAAGCGCGGCCGCGGTAACGGTGCCGGCCCGGGGCATCCGCGAAGCGGGAGCGGCCCCCGCACAGCCCTCCCGGCCCGGTCCCCCCGCGCTGCCTTGTGGCTGGAGCCGAGCGGGCAGTCCCCGAGTCGGTGACATCGCGTGTGCGGCGGCCCGGAGCCGGGGCCCGTCCCGCAGCACCGAGCGGTCCCGCGTTCAGGAGGAGAAGCGGGCTCGGGTCCCTCTCAACGCTCTGGCTCCGCGGGGACGGCGGCAGCGCCGGGCGGGGCGGCCCCGGGTGTCCGTCCGTCCGTCCGTCCGGCGAGCGCCGCTCGGCACCGCCGGCTGCCAGCGCTGCCCGGGGCTCCTGGCACGGCCTCACCGCATGGGGCTTGGTCTGGTGTGCGACTTGCAGGGTTTTGGCCAGAAAAAGGAATTAGTGGGTTTTAATCTGATCCCTTACGTATGCCTAGGGGAAAGAAGACACATGAAACTCTTTCAGTTATTAAACAGTCTTGATTCAGAGTCTTTATTACTAAGGAAAACTCCCTGAATGTTTGCTTTTTGTCACAAAGCAGTTGTCACTTAATGATTTCTCCTTTATTTTCTGCCAGTGTTTTTTATGCTGACATGAACAGAGATGGCAAAATTTCTGATAATGGCATTAGCTATGAAGTTTGTTTTCTTCTAGGATTATCTGATCTTTCACAAGGACTGATCAGTCACGGTCAGAACTGATATAAGGCATTATGTATGTGAAAGCTGTTTTGTTTTTAATTTCAAATGTTTTGTTTTTAGTTTCAGTTTACTGAATTGTTTTGAAATGTGCAACAGCTTGTGTTCTGAGCAGATGATGACCCCTTCTAAAAGGGAATAAATGAGTTAATGGACAGGGGGCTCATGAATAGACTAGGTGGGGATGTACCTGCTATGTTCTTAATGCAATAAGGGTGGGTAGTGGGAAGCATGAGGACAGTGGACCATGAAGTGTCCAAACTTGTATATTCTGCCCCAATAGCTTCTCTGGTTTGGAGATAGAGGCTGGGACTAAACGAATCACTCATCTGATCACCTGGGACATCTTATTGGTCCAGTTGTATAGCTGAATCATAGCGTGCCTCTAGGATGAAACGATAAACCTGTTTGCTGCACAGGATTAAAAAACCTGATCACTTGTATACCCTCCTTTATGTCTGATAGGAAAATTATGCAATACAATAGCTCTAATTCTGCAGTAAAATCTGTGGCTTGACATTCACTTCCTCCATGTTTTTAACTCAAGTAACTGAACTGCCGGTGCTCAGCTTGCCCAGATTCATTGATACTTAGAGACAGGAGGGCCGTGGTGCCTGCCCAGCATGCTGCCTGCAAAAACAGTGTCGTGGTTTGTCCAGGAACACCTGCATCAAGGCCAGAACATCTGGCTGAAGGAGACTATCTTTAGAAAATGGTATGACTGTATATATATTTGTGTATTGCTGCTGCCTCAGGTACACATTCAGTTCATTTATGTGTTATGTTGAGCATAGATGCATTCTGGTGCCTCTCTCTTGGAGGCTGAAGGGTATCTCTTTTGAGATATTCTAGAGGTCATAATCCCAGCAGGAGCCAGCAGAACAAAGCCTGGTGGGTGGCAGCTGGAGCAGGCTGGCCAGGCTGAGGTGCCCACATCCATCCTGCTCTCTGGGGTGGGGAAGTCTTTGTTAGGGGAACATGGTAATTTCTTAGTTGTTTACATCTCTGGCCTTAGAAATAAAAACTTCTACAGTGAGAAAAACTACTAAGAAAGTAACAGCTCCTCTAACATCACTTGCAAACCAAAGGGACAAGTGGGTTTTACACAGAAGCATAAAGGAGGTGAGTTGTTAGAGATGCCCCAGTCACACAACAGATGAGCCTTGGGGCATCTGGAGAGAAAGAGAAGGTGCTTTCCAAATGTTCAGAAGTCTTTCTAACACTGAGTCAGCACAGTTGGGAATAAATGACTGTCATTAGGAAGGAGCTCTGTGAACCTAAGGTAGGACTGTGAAAGTTAAGCTTGCGTATTTACTTTGTTAGACAGCTTTTGTGTATACATATAATAAAGTGTGTGTCCTTTTCTAGAGCTCAGCTTCCTCTTTCTTTCTCTATCAGCTATTTCAAGGCCAAATGGTTTAACATTTCTCTCAGTGTGACTGTTGAACTTTCACCCACTTCTGAATGTATTTCAGCTTGCTGTTTATTACTTTGCCTTATAGATCTGATAGCAGACAGAAATACCTTTCTAATTTTAAAATCTACTTTTCCCTTACAAACATCACATACTTCAAATGCATTTAATTGTCTTTTGCTTATTTTGAAATAGATTTGTCAAGACTCTGATGATTAAGTGTGACCATTTCTTGTTAGGGATAATGTGTTTGTTTGCTCAGTGCATTAATAATCACTGTGACTAAAACACAGCAGGGCTGTCACTGGCTTTCAGCATACTAATGATAAGGTTTTTACATTTGCATGTACAGCTTTGTCCCAGTCAGCTACAAATTTCTTTACAAGCTTGGGACTGAGTCAGTGTCCTGGCTCAGTGTGAGACTCCAACTAACGTTCAAGTATAATCACATGGTTAAAAAAGTGCCTAATGCTTATAGGGCAGTTTCTTTAAGTAGGTTTTGAAACATACTGCAGAAAGGAACTGATATTGTTATCCTAATCCTAAACTGGGGGGGAACAGAGGTAGGAAGAGATGGAGTACTTATCTGAGGTCACAAAAATTCCAGTGAAGCAGCTGAAAACTGAGATGACTTTTCAGAACCTTGTTCCTATACCCTCTTTGTTGGTCTGTGCTGCCCTGGAAAGAAAACAAAGAAACTGAGACTTTAATGACATTAATGAATTGATGTGAAAAAGCTTACCAGAGAAAGGGTGATTTGCCATCACCTGTCTCAGTTTTACATAAAACTGTAATATAACACAATTTGAGATCAGAATTTAAAAGCTTGTATGCATATCTATGTATACAGGTACATCAGAACTCAGCCCCACTGAAATTTGAGAAGCCACATAATGCTAAGTATGGGATTGAACCATAGATTTAACCATAGTTATTGTGTCAGTTAGTGTTTTTTAAAAGTGTCTAGAGCAACATTTTGTAATTCTGCTGTAACAGCAGTATCGACAGCAGGCGTTTTTCACTTCTTCTAACCACTGTCCCTTAGAGGAGGAAAGAGAGCAGCACATGTTTATTCAAGTTCTTTGAAATAAGTTATTTCTGATCACCACTGTCAAGACACTTGCTATTCTGGTGCATGTCAAGGAAGAAGGGATTTTTTTGGAATTGGGACAGCTGATAGCAAAGGTTTGGAAGGACAAACAGGTTGGCATAGAGGCCATCAGATAGATGGATATGGAAGAAGGTAGGCAGCTGTACAGGGCAGCAAACTCCTCATCAGCTGAGTGTTTCCTTTGTGCCTCTTTTACGCTCACTTTTGGAATAAAATCAACCATGGAGTATCAACATTCATGAGTTAAGAAAACTGCATTAGTTATTTCTAACATTTTCATTTCTCTCTGCCCACATATTTCAGATTGTGTGACTTCTGGACAGATGTAAGTCATAGTTGTAGCCAGTGAGGTAAGTTGTTGATGGTTTTGGATGCCAGAACAGTCTTAGAAAAGTAAAACAGTAAAACAGGTTTTTAGTTATGCCAGGTAGGTCTCACAACACTGGCACCTGAGCAGAAACTTAACCAAGCTGTAAGTCCTGTTTGCAGGAACAGGTGACTTATGTTGCTGTAAAAGCAGATCATCATGGTTGAATAGGTATGTGCACAAAATCTTACATTAAAATGTAATCTAGATTTTGCTTTTAATTAATAAACTGAAAAACAGTCTTCCTAGTTTCTTTTTAGTTCTAAAGGAAATTCATAAAACTAAGAGCACTTGTTTTGACAATTGACTTTATGTAACAGTATTAAAAATATGTGGTGTGTGCCCAGTGTTCGTTACTGGGCAAGAAGACACTTGCATTGAGAAATCATTTTGTAAAATTACTCTTAAATGGGGTAAACTGCCCAAAATGCACACAAAACAGCATGTTCCACACACAGCTAAATGTGGAAATGATCCTGTTTATTTTTCAGTAATCTGTTACTGACTACAGACATTGCCATTGGCATTTTGGTCTCTGATGTTTATAGAAGTGTGTTCTTCAAAGCAATGCCAGAACTGACGAGAGTGTCTGTGTCTTCTAAGGTAGGATGCTGAGTTTTAGGCAGTTCAGCCTTGCAGTTCAGCATCATTACTCAGTTGAATCATGAGTGAGATTTGGCTCAGTCCCGAGTAGTGCTGGAGGTAAAAAGAGCCGTAGCTGCCCAGTTCTGATCCCCTGAGGCCTGAAAGGTCAGTGCAGGACCTTGGCTCTGCCCAGCTGGGAGGGCACTGGGGGGAGCAGCTGCTGGCTCTGGTGTTGCCTCAGTGCGCTGCAAGCGCGACCTGTCGCAATAATTCCGTGGCTAAAAGTCAGAGCCAGGGTTAGCCAAGGAAGTCGTCTGGGGACACAGAGCCCCATGTGCTGAGGTTGCTGGACATGAGCAACAAAAACTTTTGGGTTACTTTTTTGCAATACAGAACACATGACAAGTATGGAATTCAAGTCCTTGAGGGAGGTGGGATTCTTTGTGAAATTACCAGCTGAGGAGCCAATAGAAGAATCCATATAATTTAGGGACTGATATTGGTGATTAAAGGTGAAGTAATGGTCCCTCACTGGTGCAGTACTTTGTTCATTCTACTTGCTTTTCATCACAGTCCTGACTCATTTCTTCATTTACTGAAAAATTTCTCCTATATCAATTAAATCTTTCAGTATCTAACACCCCTTATCAAGAATTTACCAGAAGGAAGCTGTCAGTCTCGAACAGTTCAGTCTCTAGTGAGTCCCTGCATAGTCCTTACCTTAAAATCTCAGTCATGGGAATGTCCTGGTGAAAGAGAAGGAGTTTTTGGTGTAGTGGGAAAACTTGCAGCTGTGAGCCGGAGCGAGCGATGTGCCGTCCCTGTGGCTGGCACAACAGTTCTGGGGCCCACAGGCTTTTCATCTTTATACTAGTTTCTCTTTCTTTCCTGTAGTCTCTTTACTTCCTCCTTTTCCTTATGCTTTCTCTTCCTTTCTGCTAGCTTTTAGTATTACAGCACTGTCTGCTCTCCCTTTTCACCAGAGAACATCACTGTTTTTCTCTTCTGTTCTGTTCTACATCCACACACACACACATGCACATAATTCCCAAATATATTTGTGTTACATTTGATAACCTGCAGCAGGTTGTAACTGGAAGGGTGGTAAAAATCACAAATACCAGCAAAGATCAAACCCATTATTGCTCACATGAGATGAGCAGTTCCAGTTTTATACTGGATTTAAGGCAATCCAGCTGTGGGCTGCTGCCAAAAGGGCTGGTCCCATCCTTTCCCCTGCTCCCTCCTTCCTGCCTTGGGGTGTCAGTAAGATGATGCCATGGCTGCAGTTTAGTGCTTCTCTGGCTCTGCTGGGTTTGTACTGAGCCGGTGCAGCAAGATCATGTTCTGAGCCTTCCAGTGGCACCACAAGAAAGGTGCCAGGGAAGAACAGGCATCAGGATGGGCAGTGCTACCCTTTGAGTGGCAAGGCACTCCTACAGGAGAGCTGGCCAACCACATCTTCTGCCAGGAGTATTGTTACAAACTGCTAAGATATGATTTTTTTGATTTTTATTTTTTTTTTTTTTACTATTTAGCTGGAGGAAAAGAAAAAAAATTGTTTGTGAGAACTTTGGACAAGACTGGCTCTTTGCCAGCAACAAGTGCAATCCCAATGCCTTGTAAATAACAAGCCAATAGGTTGATTAGGCAGATTGACTAACAAAGAATCTTTCTGATAAAGGCTTGGCAAAAAAACCTGCCCATGTCTGATAAATAATTAAGATTGTTGCCTTTGCGCCCTGATGTAGAAAGCATCTCTTCCAGGATTACAGATTCTTGGAAAGAGTGGTCTGTTGTAGGAGAATTAGGCATGAAAGAGCATGGTGGCCTGCAGATGCCCAGGGAGCTCTGTGGTTTGAAGAACAGGGCAAAACACTTCTTGGTAAACACCACTAACTAGCCTTGAAAACAAAACATTCCTGTTTCCAGGGAACATGTGGTAATCTTGTCTACAAAGAATGCAAACTAAAATGGGAGAAAACAAAAACGAGATGTCTATTGCAGCACAGTCAGGCTAAACAAAATCTACAAAACCATTATTTTCTTTAGCAGTATTTCTAAAACTGCTTCCCAGTGGTTACCTCCCCTGGGAACTTCCACAGGGCACAGGGAGGATCAGACCTTTATGTGGTTACATCAGTGGCAGCCCAACAAATTTGTATGCCAGAATATTAATAGAAGTATTGCTCTTCAGATTTCAAACTAGTCCTGGGTTTTCCTGTGGGAATTTTAAGTAATGGTGGGAGAAAAACATGGGCTGAAACTGAGAGATCCAAACAGCCTTGTGAATTCAGCATTTCTTCCTGCCAGGTGGCTATTTTGTGTTTCTTCTCCCAGAAAAAAAGACTTGCAGTATGAAGAAATGATGTCCCATCCAAAAAGCAGCAAACATTTTAAAATTGAGAAAGTTGTACAAAAGGCTTGGCTGCTTATCCAGTTTCTGAGCTTCGTCATTGGACAGAGATTAATTTTGCAAAAGGGGAAAGACCTCCACTACTATTTTTTTTAGATGGTCAGTCTGGACACTGTAGTCCCTGCAGTCCTTTGGCTGCCCTTTTGCCACCACTCGTGCACCCTCCAGGGCATGGGAACAGGCAGGCACTACAAATAGTGTGCAGGTCATGTGTGGAGAGCAGGTCATGAGCATTTCAAGTGGAGGAGTGCCTTGAATCCCAGTACTGTTTGCTGGGAGAAACAGGTTTCTAATAGAGTCAGGGCAAAATTTTAAAAATAAACATGAAAATAAAAGTCCTGGATAGCCAAAGGGGATAAAATCTGTCTCCTTCTACCATAAGGAGACAGAAGAATCAGATCATTCTTTAATTTCAGTCTTTTATTCACATAAAAAAGTAGCACACTTGTGTCTCTGGGGTTGAAAAAAAGTGTCATTAACCTACTGTTGTTCTTGGCAAGTGTTTCAGATCTTTCTCAATTCAGCAGGTAAACACAGGACCAGCCAAACAACACCATTATATTCCTTAAAGACTCTTCCTGTTTCCAAATTTCTTTGCAATCCTTGGGAACTTTTCTTAATTCAGAAGTAGAAAGACTTATGCTTTGGGGTGGAACAAGAGAAATAATCTGCGGGTTTGATAGGTTTCCTCCAAAAACCATTGCCGGTGTAGTATTGCCCTCTGCTGGCACCAGTCTGAGGAGCTTCATAGGTCCCCTAGTGGAAAAGGAAGTTTGTCCCCTTCCGAGGCATCTTTCAAAGGATCTGAGTGCTCGTTCATGGTTGAGATCCACGAAGTGCTCATGGTTTGATTTTTTTTTTTTTCTGACCACAGAAAATCTTTTATGGGCAGCATTTTGTTTTAATAGAGCTTTAAAAGCAATAGAGGTTCTTGATAAAATCTTATGTTCCAGTGAATATTGTAAGAATCATGTAGGACCTGCCCTTTGAAGGCAGTTGCATTAAACATCAATGTGGTAGTGTATGATATACTCTGAAGTAACAGGAATTTCTTTTCTTCTTTTCACCCCACTAGTGTCACCTGATTCACTATCTGAGACTCAGCCATCACTTGATAGTTCTGAATTATTTGATCTGCACCTTTGACAAGCTGAAGGATGTCTCCTCTGAAGACATTAAAATCACGGATGCTGTTTTTGACGGTGTGGAAGTGAGAGTGTTTGAGCCTCCTGCGAAGGGAGATGAAAGCCTCAAGCGCAGCGTTGTTTACATCCACGGAGGGGGCTGGGCCTTGGCAAGTGCAAGTAGGTGTCTGCCAGTAATTAAATAGGATTCCAGTCTGCTTTTCTCCTGGCAGGAAAGGACAAAAGCTCTTTTTCCTGCCAGGAAAGACAATTTTGCTAAGATGTACCTGAATTCAGTAGTAACAATCTCCACTTTGGTGGATCAAGTCTAAGGAGAGGGAGAAAACTATCATGAACACCCAGCAGAAATGCATATCTTATCTGCATGTGAGCTGTAAAAGGACTGAAAGGTTAATTTTGTTACACCCTGAGAGGAAAAAATAACTTATTGGTTAAATTCCTGTGACACCTGTGTGGGCTGCTTTGGCCAGTACCCTGCTTTCTGAGCTAATGTGCTGAAGTCAATCCTTGGTGATCAGGTTCCAGTGGCTACATGTAAGGAAATTACATGGGTTTGCCCTATTTTCAGAGAGCAATTAGCAGAAGAGTGAGCTGATCAACGCTGCATGTAACAGCTTTGCTGATGTTTGGTTCCTGAATAACACCGACCTGGGAATACACACTGCTGAGCACAGACAGTGGGAGTGTGAGGGAAACAGGTAGAGGTTGGTTCCTCTAAGGTTTGCTCCTTAGAGACCACAACCACCACTAGCATAATTACCTTGAAAATTAATGCTGTTTACTCCAGTTAACTTGGAAACTACAGATAGGATCAGAGGAAGTGAGGTACAGCTATAGGCAGTGATAAGGTAACCACTGATTTCTTCCACATCGTACAGCAGGAAAACAGCCTTTGGGGGAGAAAGGGCATGTGGTTCCTGTGGCTGCTCTGAGATCCAGATCTGACAGGAGTGTTCTCCTTTCTCCTTCCCCATTGTTCCCAGGACATCCTGAAGTCCATACAGCCCTGATGCATTCTACAGCTTCCTCTACAGAAAAACAACATTAATGGATTTTTACAAAATGATACAAAACACAGGCTGTATTGATTGCATTTGGACTCTTCATGTACAAGTCATTTAGACCATGATTTAAATGAGATTTAGGTTCCTAAATAACTTTAAAATGTGGCCTTCACATGCCTTTTGAAATTCCAGTGTCTTTGTCCTGTAGCAGTTAAACATTTTACTCCTCTTCCTACAGAGCAATTGTGCTTTGAGATGGGTTTTCTTAGACCTGCCTGAGGAATATTTGTTAACCTCCTGCCTGCATCATTTGTTCTGTCATAGTTGGCATATGACTCTTGTTGTACAAAAAAGTTTATATTAAATTGCTGCACATTGTCAGGATGATTATAGCTTGGCTCTGTCAGATGTATCCCTGAGTCCAAGGTGCAGAAGTTAATGACACAATTGCTACACCTAAATATTAACTTCTAAGACTGGATATTTTAGAAAATGTTTACTGTCCTAGTATATTTTATAGTACTGGGAACCAGCAATTAACTAACTGGAAAATAATAAAATTAAAGATGATCAGTCCTCTGATAAATAGGATAGCTATGATTAATCCTCCCTTAAAAGAGTAGCTCAGCTGACATTAATAGGGCAACTCACTTGAATCAAAGCAACGCATGCTATAATAAAATGAATCACAGGCAGTGATTCATACAGCAGTAACTCCCTGTGGCTGTTAATGCCCCCAAACCACGGGGGACCTTAGATTTTACCCACATGAGAGAATTGCGATAGGTGGGTGAAATGACAGATCTGAAGTCACCAAGAAGCAGATGAGGAAGGAAGCATTAGACTGCAGGATTCTGAAGGCATGAATTACGTTCCCTCTGCTGTAGTATGGATTTGACACTTGATCAGTTGCGGGCTGATCTCATTTATTTGTTCCCATTTGTGTGATGGCTGTACATTTTCTGAGAAGACTTAGGGACAGCTTTGTGGCTATTGACTCACATGTCCCTAACACCATGTCCTTCCCTTCCAGGGACAAGCCTTTACAACAATCTCTGCAGAATCATGGCTGAATCTCTGAACGCTGTTGTTGTCTCTGTTGAGTGAGTAATCTAAGACTGATAAGTAGTTTTAAGGTTTTAGAAATATGTAACATAGTTCTTTTAGCTTTTCCTTTGCTAGTGGCTTCTGTAAAAGGCTTTAGCTTGGACAGTAATTTTCTATACCAGTCTGATACTGTTATCCTTTTAAAATTGCAACAAATTGGAATGGTATCAGAAATTCATTTGGGTTTCTAATTCTTTTAGAATATGCTGTGGGGTCTGGCAGTTCCCTGCTGCTCTTGCAGTCTCCCACTGTGCCAGTCCTCTCTTTTAAGCCTCATGCTTCCCTCAGGTGCAGAAGAGTGCCAGACAACAGAGAAAGAGGGCTGCTTTTTTAACATGTTGAACAATTCCAAGGCAAACAAACCTCTTGATTAGCTAAATACATTACCTAGGTGACTCCAGCTTGATTGGTGCTGTTCCCATCTTTATTGTCAACTTCAATATTTTCTTTTGCAAACCCAACCACTTGATAAAATTACTCAAGTTTCCCACCTGCAGTTCATTACATACCAAGCTTTGGGATTTAATTGCAACTTAATTATATGGAGTTGATGGTACTCATTTAATGCTTATTATAGTGTACTTTAAAGGGCTAGGGGGGGTTGGTTTATTTTTTTTTTACTGTTTTGGTTTTTATTATTAGAAACAAGGAAAGCTACAAAAGCAGCTGTTGGTTATTCTAGACAAGCAGCAATCACAATATTGAAAAGTTCCTAATTATTCCTGTTCTGATTTATGCTGGTATCATTCTGCCTATTGCTCTGAGTTACTATTACCTCTTCTCCTTAACTATTATATCCTTTAATCAAGGTGTTTGCATTCACTTAGTCAAGTCTAATTAGATTCCTCATTGGTCTAATTGCACATCTCACTTTCACAATCTATGCACAGTCTGTTATGCATTTTTGCAAGGAGTTCCCAAAGGACAATCTCAGGTTCCTGTACATACAAGGTACAAGTTTCTTTCTGACAGCAGGTCACAAATGGAGTTTGAAAATTGTAATCTTAAGTTTAAAATTTATTCTGCAATATGAAACTTCTTTAGCTTACAATCTAAAGATGCTTTGAATCAGAGAACTGAATTTTGGTTTGCTCGGCTCTACTGAGAAAGTGTAAAATCTGTAGTTTAAAAAGCTGCAAACTTTGCTTTGAACCATAAGGCCTAGTAACAACTCTTGAATTTCAAATTATTCAGTAAATACAAACAGACTTCTTCTGCACTGTAATTTAGAAGCTGAGAAAACCTCGTGTCTGGGGTTCAGCTGCTGGCTCTTGCTGGCAGACTTTGCTCTGTCTGTGCCTCCATCTCCCCACCTGCCCAAGGTGGGTATTTCTGCTCCTCTCCTTAATAAAGGAAAGGAATTTTTGAATCTGTTGCACTGGAGCAAATTGGCATGACTTCATGTCTTGGCTATTGTTCATTTCATGGCACAGAGGGATAGCAAGGTTCATTCTCTCCTGACATCAATAAAAATTTGGGAGTGTATATGATTTACTCTCCCTTGCACTTGTTAAGGTGGGAATTTGGATCAAATCCAGGCAGAGTGTAATGACTCCCTTGCCAAGGGTGTTTTAACTATTGATTTTTACAATGCATGATGAAATCCTCCATTGGGAAATCCTAGGTACCTGGTGCACAATTTCATACTATCTTAGTATTATTCATGTTTAGTAGGTTCATTTTAATTTTTTTCAAATTAGAACATTAATAGATTAAGTCTTGCATACATATTACACACCTCCTACTTTTTTTGCAGTATTTATCCTAATGAAATATTTATTTCCAGTAAGGGCTATCTGATATCACCTGTAAATCCTAAAGGAGAGGTACAATAACATCAGTACAATAAAGCAGAGGTAAGAATTGTTTCTCATCCCTTCTCTTTTGCAGATACAGGCTGGTGCCCGAGGTGTGCTTCCCTGAGCAGTACCACGATGCTCTTCGTGCAACAAAGCATTTCCTGCAGCCTGATGTCTTAGCTGAGTATTCAGTGGACCCCAGTCGAATTGCAATCTCTGGGGACAGTGCAGGAGGGAATTTGGCAGCTGCTGTGTGCCAGCAGGTAACATCCACTGTGTGTTCTGTATTGCACCACAGCAGCCCAGCTCAGGGAGGCTGACAGATTCTTTGTGTTGCACCATCACAAGGTGAGGTGCCATCCCTAAAAACCCCTAAAAAAAAAAATGGTAGAGAGCCAGAATCTGCTCATTTTTCCTCTGTGAAGGGACTCAGTCACTGTATGAATCACATAGGTTGTGATGTGTTATTACAGTCACAAGTTGTTACGGACAAGAGTTTAAGAGCAAGTAGCTAAATTACTTTTTTTTTACCCATTTTACTGGTGAACTCCTTATTTTTCCAAGTAGGCATAATTTATTAATACAGCTTCCTATTTTTAGATAATTGTCTCTGAAAATATGCTTTTATTTCTTTCAAATACAAATAAAGGACAAAATATACAGTAAATGTTAAATTGTCTTCCTACAGCATTTTGCAGTTTAAAGGAAATTTCTTTTGTGTATCTGCAGCTTAAATGTAATCTGAATTTGATCTAGTAAAGAATTTAAAGGAAGCCCAGGGCAAGTAATAATATTTTTCACGGTTGAATGAAATATTATTATTATTACTAACTTATTCCTATTGCCATAACCATTAGTGATAAGAAAGCAGATACCATGTCCAGATCACTAATTATCATGACAACCTTGCAGTATTGAATTAGGGTGGAAAAATTAATAAGAGACAATTAAAATAAAAATTTCAATATTGAGGACTGATAAACATGATAGTACCGTGTTTTGGAAAGAGCATTCCTAATTTGATTTCCTGATGCATAATTCTTTTTAAACAAGATGAGACATGATAGGACACTGGGTATCTTTTGTAGAAGATGACACAAAGAGTTTGCTGACTCTTCCGGTTAGGCAGTCAGGGGACACCAAATGTATAATTGATAGACTCAAATCAAATGCAGCTGGCAGGGTCGAGTCAGACACAGGGAGGTGCTTTTACACCAGGTGAGCCTTTGTTAGAAGAAATTGTAGATGCCATCAATCTGCACTGGCTGAAAAAAAACCCAACCCACTTAGATCAATTCATGGAAGAAAAATCCATGAAAAGCTCTTAAAATCAAGAGTAGCTCCTTTGATTCAGGAAATCCTTCTGTTGCCACTTGTTCAATTGGACACTGTGTTAGAGAAATGCTGCTTTATATTTTACATGGTTTTTTTTTTTCTTCTTACTCCCTTCAATAAACTTGGGTCACTGACTTCTGTTGGGAACAGGATGCTGAGTGTGCCCGAATGGCCATCTTACAAGAGGAGAAAAAGATAAAGCTGCTGATACTTCAGACAAAACAGCCACATTACCTGTATAAGAGCAGAATTCACTCTAAAATTGTCAAACGAATGTTTGCTCTTCTAAAGTTCCACATTGATATCTGCTTATTGTCTTTGTAATCTTAATTCTGCCCCACGTTTTTCGCACAGCTCAGCAAAGAAGAGGATTTGACCGTGAGACCAAAACTGCAGGCCCTGATTTATCCAGTGCTCCAGGCGTTTGACTTCAACACACCCTCTTACCAGCAGAACATGAACATGCCCGTGCTTCCTCGCTACATCATGATCAACTACTGGATCGATTACTTCAACGGCAACTACGACTTGGCTCACGAGCTGCTCATCAACAACCACACCGCTCTCAACGTCGGCCGGGCCCTCTCCTTCAGGGCGCGCCTCAACTGGACGTCCCTGCTGCCTCCCTCCTTCAAAAAGAGCTACAAGCCCGTCGTGCAGACCACGGGCACGGCGGCCATCGTGGAGCAGCTGCCGGCGCTGCTGGACGTGCGGGCGGTGCCGCTGCTGGCGGACGACGCGACGCTGGCGCGGCAGCCGCGCACCTACGTGCTGACCTGCGAGAACGACGTGCTGCGCGACGACGGCGCCATGTACGCCAAGCGCCTGGAGCACGCCGGCGTGCCCGTCACCCTCGACCACTTCCACGACTGCTTCCACGGCTGCATGATCTTCACCGTGTGGCCCACGGATTTCTCCGCCGGCGTGCAGACCAGGAACAGCTACATCAAGTGGTTGGATGAGAACCTCTGAAGGCACGGGGTGGGGATGTGGCTCTGGTGTCTGTTCTGGCAGGAGAGCAAACAGTCCAAAAGTGCACTTTTCGGAATTCTGACTTCACCGGCCGGCTGCAGCTGCTGGGGGAACAGACCACTAACTGCACCATTTTCTAGCTCCATTGGCCTTGCCCTGTAAAGTATTTTGAGAAGTATTTTTTTCAAACCTCAATTTTTTTTCCACCTTCTCCCAGATGACTATTGCCAAATGTAAACACCTGTTGAGCGGGGAGATCAGCATTCCTGCAGGATTCTTACCTGGCTGCAACTTTCAAGCTTTGACCCTTAATCAGGTACAAAGGGTCTGGCTTTCAAGTGATGTAAGGTAAAGCCTAACACCTACATCTAATTCTGAATATGTAGAAATGTGAGGTAGTTTACAGCAGTGTTGAGCATCTAATGTCACAGTGAGAACACTCACCTTGGACAGCAGGGCCATGCATTTGAATGACAAGCATGAATTTAGGTGTTGGCTTTTTGCCATAGACAAACAGCTCATTTCAATTTTTGAAAATTTTTAAAAAAATATCTTCTAGACAGTTCAAACGATGCTAGACAAGTCTTTTAGCCAAATCTGTAATTCAGCTTTGGACTTTAGTCTTTACTGCCTTTTAATTTTTTATATTTTAAAAAAATACAGGACTAAATATATTTTCAATAAAAAGTATGATAGAATACACACAAATAGGTAAGATGAAATATTATGTGTAGCAGCAGAATCCAGGTTTCCTATGTGAGTGACCTCCAAAGCTGACTACTTATTTGGCTAAAGAATGTGACTTCATCTGTGTTTAAAGCCTCAGTTGTACGACTTCCTTACAGAAAATACTGACCTTACTACAAATAATCTGCTGTGTGGTTTGCACTAATGTTTGTAATTAGTAGTAGAAGTTTTTGTTTATTGACTTTTCTTTTGTGCTTGTAGTTTTTATTGTATTTCCTGCTTGGTGAAAGGAGGGAAGCAAGCAAATAGAAGTGGTCTCCAATCTATACAGAAGATTTAAATCGGAGCTTTGCAGCTGAGGTTTGCCTGTCTTGTAGACTGCTCTAGGTAAGGTGATCTCACTACTGGGCAGCAAATCTGTACAGTCTGAGCCAGTCTGTAAAGTTCAGACAGACAGGACAGGGGAGTGAAACCACTTGGTGACTGACTGTTGTCCAGGCTGCTCACAGCTTGCAGAAATGAAGGTGGTGTCAAAAGCCTGTAGGCACAGAGGAGAGAGTGGGAGATTAAATTCATCCTCAGCTTTATACCAGACTTCCTGTGGGACCCCAGGAGAACAATGTCATCTCCTTACACCCCACTTCTGCAATCGAGGGAGTAATTTCCTACCTCACAAAGGAGCTGTGAAGCTGAATTCTCAGGCTTGAGTGAAGCACATGGATGTGAATGTGACTGACAAGCACTCAACAGCTCCCATAGCTTTTGACTTTCCATCCTTCTCCAAGAGCTGGATCTGAGCAGCCTGTCCCACATCAGGGATGCTGCTGGGCTCAGGTCCTGCTGAGCAGTTTGCTCCTCACTGTCCTGGTTCCTATCAGGAACCCTAAGATGAGGCTTCTTAACCCCTTGGAGATCATGACAAAGACAATTTCATTAAAGCATTCCTTATGGCAGTATTCTGAAAAGTTCTTAAAAAAACCCATCAGGTACTGGTAGATCAAACTGCTTTCTGACATTTAAAATACATACAGAGCAGTCCACTTTCACTGGGATTTAAATTAAATAGGAGAATGGCTTTGCTGAATCACAGCTTCCTAGAAACACCAGGTTGTTAAGGTGGTTGTGTGTATTAAGAAAAGCCATTAGTGAGACAAGGCCTGGATGTCAGCTCAGTCATGCAGGCCAAAGCTCATTCCCAGCATAGTTCACACCAAGATCACAAAGCAAAGCTTTTTCAACAGTGGCCCAGATTCTTCTTCCATTTAGCATTTACAAAGTCTGGGTAGAATTAGAGCAGCCAAGTGCTAATCTGAATCAGAATAAATTTTGATCAAGAAACCCAGTTAACACTGAGGAAGAATACAAACTTTTCATCTGGATTTAAACCCTTTCCTCCTTTTCTCCATAAACACAACTTCATAGATTGTGTGCTTTAAACAGGCAGCAACCAAAGTTGTGTCCATTCAAAAGACAAGTTACTAATCTGCTCCAGAGTCCTTTCCCTTTATATGGAAACAGCTACATTTACCTATGACTGAACTACATTTAAACTATGACTAAAATAGTAAAAAAAAAAATTCACTGTACTGAGTTATAACAGCAGGCTTCTTTCTGAATTTCCCACTTAAAGACTAAACCCATGTCAGAAAAGATGTAATTTATATCTACTGTCATTAAAAGATAGTATAACTGTAGTACTGGAAAAAAAAATAATGGTTAATATTCCTATAAATCTTACAATAATTAAGTTTTCCTGAGAGCTTTCTGCTAGACTTTAGCTCAGCATTTGTTTATAGCTAAGTTATAAATATCTGTTATGAACCTAAAATATAATTGCTGCTGGTTTTTTTTTAACTGAAATGAAAGGGAGAGCTGGAATATATATATATATATGTATATATATATATATGTTCATGGAGTCAGTTGTAAATTTCCTTCATGCACTGAAGCACATTAAAGTCTTGGCACAAGAAGTGGTAGTAAGTTCATAACTGGAGTGAACGTGTTTACGAAGCAGTCAGCAGCCTGGTGTGATGCCTGAGATCACAGCACCCCATGGATGTGATGTTCAGTATTAACTTTAACTTCTGTCAAAGCATCTGGACTACTTTGATCTTGCAGCTCTGTTGTTTAATACCTGACAGCTGCAGAGATACCTGAGCAATCCTACAACATGGAAAAAGAGGTCTGAGGCCCAGACCTTTAGTGCACAGCTGCACAAGACACTGATGAAACTCAGTGTAAACCTTGAAGTAAATGTTAGCCCCAGCCCAGCTTTCCTCCTCCTTTGCTTTGTTCTGCTTTGCACACAAGTCCCCATGCCCCAAATTGAAAATTTTGGGTTGTTTCCAGCTGTGTTGCTACAAGCTTCTAGGAACTGACTCAGGGTTACAGAAAGCAGATGCCAGATAGCAAGAGATTGAGATTAATCTGTGTTACCTGGATTTGTTCCTGTGTTTTCCTCCATCTCCAAGTGTTTCCTTGGGGTTATCTTGCACCTTCATCCCTTGGTTATTTCACAAAGCAGTTTGGGGCACTTTGCACGTTGTAGAATCACAGCAAGTGTTTGTAGCAATATTTCACCTGTGCATGGTAGGCTCTTCTCAGAGGAGATATTCAATAATTTTGTCTTCTTATCTTTTCCTTAAATCAATGGATATGACTAGATACCTTTTGTAGGTAGCTTTTCTTCCCCTTCTACAATTAGACTTTACCTCTTGATTGCAGAAATATCTTGTTCCTGATAGCCATCAAAGCATTCAGATGAAAGCTTTTAAAAAAAGGCAAAATCAACTTGCATAATAGAACTTATAGTCATTCTTATCCTGCTTTCATGGACCTGAGAACTGTATTAGTGGGTCCCCAGAATTTTGGCTAATATTTGCAGAAATAAATGGAGATTTTTTCTCCCTAGCTGAGGACCTCTTAAAGGAGGAGTGTTCAACATTTCTGGATGCCCAGACCTCTGTCAGGAGGTTTCATGATGCATAAAAATCACAAATAAATTGGATTTCCTAACTTTCATCTAAGTAATTCCAGAACTGCAAAGCAAAAAACAGCCAAAGCAGAAAGGCCATTGTGACTTTTAAGCCCTACATACTAAATAGAAATACTTGAAAACATTATTTTGTGGTGTTTGGGCCTCTATATTTTTAATCTCTTATCAGACTTCACTAGAAACTTTTTAAGATAGAAGTATTGGAAGCAGGTAAACTTGAGTTCAACCTTTTAAGCTGCTATGATCTGTAACAAAGATGTTAAAAAAAGAAAAACAAAAACCAGCTGGTTTAATGTTCTCATATTTATGATGTTCAAAACCCTGATGTACAACATAGTTGATGTGAATGCATTCGGTACCTTGTGCATGACTGGTTTTTGCTTTTTGTTCCAGAGCAGGGGAAAGATTTGTAAGATCTCATTACCAAGTGTGATTTGAGATGTGCTATCAAAATAAAGAACAAATAAATAAAGTGAAATATACCTGTGGTTTGTTTTATTTTTCCCAGTACCAGGATTTTGTATTTCTGAGCATTTCCAATTTGATTTTTGGCTGTGTGTCTACAGGCTGTGAGGGTCACCTCCTTGAACTTCATTTTTTTCTAAATGAGTAATGGTGACCATATCTGCTGGTGCTAAAGAGTGGACAAACCTGCACTGGTGCTATTGTTCTTTATCAAGATAAACAGCAGAGCTCACATTCTCCATTCTGAAGTATAAACACATTTTTATGTGTCTATAGGTTATATGTATGTTGGAAATTTAGTTCAGCCAGCAAAAGTCCAGGTTCCCTTTTCATTCCTATTTGCCTTCCTTTCACATTCTTTTTTTCTGACCTGTAACCCATTTTCTGCCCTTGCTCTCTCATTTATTGATGATCACAGCAGCACTGCTTTTGAAATATCCTGATGTGGGGCATTTCCCATTTCATCCAGCAAACTCCTGTGCCTTTCACAGAACACAAAGCTTTTCACCTGCTGAAAAAATTGGTGAGGGAACAAAGCTTCAAAGGACTTACAACCCTATTTTTTACGGCAGCAAGAATCATTGTCCTGCTTGCATTACATTGAATGCATTAAAAACAGGCTAGGCCTTAGAGAACATTTTTTTCCCAGTCATGTTTTCTCAGATGTCATAAAACATTTGACTGCAGGGCATGCCAAGATCTGGCTTTACCCCCTAAAAGCAAAGAAAGAACAGTGCTGTCACACACCCACACTTGACACTTGGCCTGCAGAGACGAATGGAGACTTGACCTTCTTGTGGGAACCCCCTCAGCCGGCAGGGGGCGCTCTGCCACACATTTCTTCCATCTGCATCTGAAAGAGAGGGATGACAAAAGTCAAAGTGCTGCATGAGAACTTAACAGCTCCAGCCATCTGCTGTCAAGCTAGGAATACCATCTAGAGGCCAATCTAAACCCGACATGATAAATGTCAAGGCCTT
Source organism: Lanius collurio (assembly GCA_020086605.1). Classification (NCBI taxonomy): domain Eukaryota; kingdom Metazoa; phylum Chordata; class Aves; order Passeriformes; family Laniidae; genus Lanius; species Lanius collurio. The sequence continues at coordinate 20,598,352 of JACBWW010000019.1, forward strand.
GGAACTTGTCCTATTAGACCCATAAGCCAGGCCACGCAGCAGGGCAGAGCAGCTCCGGACCTAACTCGTGCAGGTACCCGTGAGACAGAAGACAACAAGCGAGGGGATGACAGGAACAGAGAAAACTCTGGGCAAGAAGAATGACCACAAGCACATTAAAGGGCTAAGGCAGAAGCCCTGTGACACAAGAGGCCCCAAAGACAAAGAACACACGATAGACGAGTGACAAAATGTGCATTGGGCCTGCTCTGCCCTGCACGCCTCGGCGCCTTGAACGGAAGGGACGCTTGCCCTTAATTTGGCCTAAGGGGCCCCTTCTCGAGCATCCCCACCTCCAAAGCTCACTCAGAAATCCCTCCCGTCGAGCCCTTACCCGGCACCCCGCTTTCGTCCCCTCAACTTATCTCTCAGATGTCCGGAGATGCGGACCCGCCTCGGGCCCAGAAGAGGGCTGCCTTCGGGGAAGCTCCTGCTGTCACGGGACCTCTGGGTCAATAAAGAGAACCAAACATGGGTGCATGAACCTGACGCCCGAGGAATAACAACTTTCTCTGCCCACCGGTCACCGCTCACTTGACCTTGATTGCTGATATCCAGCTTTACCTCCTAAAACTAAACACAAAGAACAGTGCTGTAATGTAGGCACCATTTAGACTTGCCCCACAAAGACAAACAGCAACTGACCTTCCTGTGTGTTGGGGTTTGGGAGTTTTTGTTTTTATTTCCTCTCGAGGAATTTTCTCCCATACTATGTTACCATGTCAACAAATGACTGGGTGGGGGGGGGGGGGG
>JACBWW010000020.1:0-13931 GCA_020086605.1 Lanius collurio
GCACTGCTTCATATCATTACATCTTCATAATTCCTTATAAATACATAAAAAAATTGCATTGTTTGATTATTATTGCTGTAAATCTAATTAGAAAATTATTTTATAGAAACAAAACAATAGGAAATAGTCTTCCCTACTTTGATTTCACATCTCTGTTTGTGCTTCTGCTTCCCTGGTAGTAAAGCATGCACATGCAAATACACATCATGATGCCCTTCCAAAACCTCCCTTGCCTCTAGCCCTGATCCCATCTCATACTGCTTCTCAGCAAAGACAGTTCCAATTTATACCCGTTTCCAACCATTTCAAACTGACACTTTTAATTCATCTCACTGCAGTTACCAAGGGCTTCGCACAGAGAAAAGAAAATAAAAAGGAAGGAATGGATACTGCAGTCTCCAAATTACCTGTCTTCTGTGTCTGCTTTGAGCTGTGTAACCCCACCATGGCATTTCTTGTATTTGTAGGTAAATTTATTTCCTTCCTACCAGGAAAGGGAAAAAAAAAAGTCTGAAGACTGTTCTTCTGCAGTACTGGAGAATTTATTTGATTGTAGTAACCAACTTCCAGTCCATTTACAGTGACAGCAGAGGGGACTGAACCAAGGAAGGCAGAGCCACGGTGGTTTCTGGTATCTGAGTTTGCTGGTGGTGGGATCAGCTGTATCCTGACACTGAATATGACACAGCTGCACCCAGCAAAGTTGGTAGATCACTGAAAAAGCCGGGTTCAGACCTTAAAAAGATGTATGCAGATGTTAAAATCGAGTGACTTTAGGGTAATGATTTTAAGGATAAAATTGTATCTGGGCCCAAACAATTGACCCCACCCCTCTGATAGGTGCTGTTGTTCCTCAGGGAGGGACATCAAATCTCTCCTGAGTCATTTCCACCCAGCTTTGGGACCATGAAAACTTGTGCCTAAGTAGGACATCTCTCTCCCAGGTGCTGCATCATCCCTCAGCAGGGTGTGATGATGTCAGCTTTTATATCCTGCTAGCCAGAGCTCTCCAGGTAGCAAGAGCTGGTTATAAGTCACTATGGGGTTGCTTTTTCTTTATAATTTTTTTTGTTTGTTTCATTTTGGACTCAGAAAGGAGTGTCAAAAGAGGAAATTGTGGGGAAAAACTCACCCCCTGTCTGAGTGTAAATTAATCTGATGTTTAAGTGAAATCATTGGAACATAATTCTAGATTGCTGCCAATTATTTGTTCACACTGTGAATCACTCAGAAAAATATTCTGACATGCTGCATGCAGACAAACACAGAATTTTAGCTAGAGTAAGTGCATTTCTCTCAGTGAAACCATGCTACTATTTTTCTTGACAAAATATAGTTTATTTTTAAGGAGAGATTATTTTTTAAGCGGGGTACTTTTCCCTAACATCTGCATAGAGGTGTCTCTTTTGGGATAAGATCTTGTTTATAAGTGGGGCAGGCATTCTTAGCAGGCAGGAACAAAGAAAAGTGTTTTTATTAGCAGCAGGAACCACATGAACAGCTTTGACCTCAATTTAGGATTTAGCTTATCATTTCACACAGAGGCTTGCATCAAGAATTTGACACTGGTGCCCTTTTCTAATTTGTAAAGCAAACTAAAGGGAAAATAATGGAGTACGGATAAGTGCTGTTCATGAACCACTGAGCAGGCTCTATTCCATTCTGTCCGAATTACTCCACAATCAGTCAGAAATCTCACGACAGACTAGGTTGTCTTTTTGTTGTTTTTATTCCTCTAGGAGAAAAAAAAAAAAAGCAAAAAAAAAAAAAAAAAAAAAGCAAATTAAACTGCCAGGCCTGTCTGTCCCTATCCTGCTGGTGATGAGGAGTACTGTGGAATCGACATTCCTCACACTCATTGCTGCATCCATGGAGGGAAGCGCTGCTGGGGCACGGGGAGAAGGGGAGAATATTCTGCTGCAAATGTTGGAGCTGTGGTCGTGTGATCGCAGAGCAACCCAAGGTTAGATCTTAAGCGTGGTAAAGCCCTGACAGCTTTGCTCCAATTGGCTCCATGACATTCCCTGCTCGGCTGTGATCCTAATGGCTTGAGACTGGCTGAATTCTTCTAACCCCAGCAATTAGTTTTCATTTTCTAGAACTCAGCTCACTTGAAGTGTTATTTTTTTGCATGCAGAGGGCGTGTTGGAGCTGGGGCTTAACCAGCCTGTTGTGTGAATCGTCTCTCAGGCCCAGCCACAAAGCCTGACGCCCCCCGTGCTGACTCAGCCGGGTTTTTGTCCCTGACAGCAGCACAGAAAGGCTTCACAAATTTCATTATATTTTCCTGATCAAAAGAGCTGTGCAAGAACAAAACTGTACAGATTATCTTTGCAGATATGTGAGGTATCAACATCTCAGCCAGGCAGAATTTTAGTCTTTCCCTTTTCTTCTTCTGAAAGATGGCACAAGACAAGTCCTAACTGTGTTATTTATGGTTCCCCCCACCCAAAGATGATACTATCCCCTTACACACCAAGATCCCTTTCCTATGTGCCAGACCAGCACATAAAAATTTCCTTCCAGTCACATTTACATGGGCAGTCCTTCCCCAGTCTTGTACTCTCCTGGAATTGGCAGCTGAAATAAGGATGACTTTACCAAACAAAGACATACATCTGCATTGCTCAAAGTAATATACAGATACATAAAATATGGGAACTGCTGAGTGGCTTTTCCTCACACTACTGAGAAGCACGTATTTCCTCCATATATTTCATAACACCAGGCATATGGCCCCAATCCAATGAGTTATAGAAGGTTTTGCTATGTGTGATTTTATGGAGAACAGCAGGACTAAGGACTCTTCAGGAGCTCTGCTTTCAGTCTGTGTTTCCTTGGTAGGAGGGAAGAGCAAAGGGTACTCAACGTATCTCTTTGAATCAATTTGTGCATGTATGAAAAACACATGAAAACACAAAAACCACCATCTGTTGACATTGTTTTGTATCATCTCTGAGAAGAGGAAGCATAAGGAGAGAGGTTTAGGCTCTGACTGTTATTGGGGAAAGCTGAATATAGGACAGAAGGAGAAAGTGAAGATGAAGAAAAAAGCTAAAGAAGGGCAGTGCACAGACCTAGAGGAGAGAGAAATATAAATGAGCTAATAAGGAGAAAATTTAATTTCTCACTGTTTCCTGGCTGTGTCTGTCTTCTCAGTCTCCTGTCCATCTCTGCTGGGCTACTTGGTGCTCAACATCCCTGTAGGCCTTAAGCTCCCCTGTCCCACTGCCTTGGAAAGACTCTGGAAACATGAGTGCCACATACCCTTCATGCTCTGACCTCACCACCTCTTGCCTCCAAGCATCAGGGTGCACCTTCATCTTCACCTGTGAAGGTCAGCTCTCTCTGAGCACAAGCATGGGTTCACTGTTGAATTTTTAAGACTGTTATGCTCTCTTTGTTCTACTTGTGATACAAAACATTTTGGAAGTGATGTTGTCTGTGACAACCCATCATAAAGACTACTTCGAAGGGTATTTTGGGCACAGGGAGAATAAAGTTACATTTCCCACGGACCTGACCAAACTGAGATAGTGCCACTGGCACAGCTTAAAACACCTTTTGAAAGCAAAGCAACACACTTTGAATTAAGTAACACATTGTTAAAACTAACCCTTGTCCTTTGCTGAGCATTAGCTTTAGGAGGTTTGCACTGGGAATCCTCATAAATAAGAGTTCAGTGTGACAGGAGAATCAGGAACTGTTTGCAGGGAATCCTAAGCTTGCAGACAGCAGCCATGAGTGCAGAAACAGAAGACATGATTGTAGAGTGACTGAAACTTGACAAGTTCAAAAGCCTTCTTCCTAATTTAGCAGGCAAACAGCCCAGAGGTAAAGAAAAAATAAATTCAGTTTTCACAGGTACAGTGTGCCAGATCCATACCCCGAGTATGGCTGAGGAATACTATGGAATGTGAATCAGGGGTGATAGGGAAGAGCTGAGTCCTTGGCCACCAGGTAGGTCTCACAAGGTGAGTATGTGCCCAGCGTGGTGCTGCAGGACTGTGACGAGAGGTTGTGGCTGCAGTGATACTTTACCCACATGGCCCCTATACCGAGCAGTACTTGAAACATCACTTGTGTTTCCAGGCCCTTTCACAGCCCTTCTCTAAGGTTAGTTTAAACACACTCAGCAAAGATAACTCATCCTGCAGTGAGAAGAGGGAAGGGATCAGAAAATGCTCCCAGCCATTTTGGTGCGTCTGTGAAATGACCCTCTTGATCTGATTGCTCTTGACTCATCGCTTTCCTGCCACCGTCTCTGTCGACAAGCTCTGGGAGACAGCACCGAGTCTCATTGCAGAAATGGAGGCAAAAAAACCATGGCTCAGCAAGTTTGGTCTGGAATCGTAAAATCAAGTGATAAGTTAATTCACTGCAAGCAATGCAAGTCTGTGCTTAACAGATTGCCCCTTCCTGAAGTCAAAAAAACTCCTTGTGCCTGTGTTTTCTCCTCCACCTGCCAGTGCTGCTCATGGAGAGGTGATATTCCTTTTGCCATAGCTCTTTCCCAACATCTGCCTAGATTTAATCTTCACTGACTCCCCAGACTTAATCTCTGTTCTGCAGCAGGTAGGAATTAATTTTACAATTGGGCAAGACAGTTTAAACAACAGAAATTAATTTCTAGTATCCGAGTTGGGAATAGAGGAGCAGGGAGTGGGATGTGTCTCAGCTCCATGTCTGCAGCTTATGGCCAGCACAGGGAAATTTGGAGAGTAAAGAGCCATATGCTCACAGCTCACCTGGGCATGATGTCAAGAGGGTACATCTTCACTGTAGAGTCAGGCACCTGCAGAGGATAACTGGAGAACCACTGCCTGGAAGGTCTTAAATCTTGATGTCTACCCACGAGGAGACTTATTTCCAACCCAGACACGTAAATGTAAAGCCCAGACATAGCATGAATACCCCTCTTTATCACCCTCTGATTTGAGTGGTTTTAATAATTTTTAATAAGAAAACTAAAAAAAAAAAAAAAAAAAAAAATCTCATTTTTATTTTTATAAATATGCAATATTTTGATTTGTATTGATTTGGGGTGATGCTAGATACCCAAATGCTCCCAAAAGAATATCTGTTGGGAAAAATGCAGCAATATCCTGGCAAAACGAAGTTTTTAACCAGTTATCTTTTTTAAATAGGTAAATAGCTTCCTCACTTTCCTATGCAATCCCATTGTTGAATTTCTGGTGCAGTTGCAAATAACTGTTGTTCTCTAACTCCTTATTCTTGTTATAAGCAAAAATATTCTAATAAAATATTTGCTGAGATAATTCAGAACCATGTGAGACACTCACAGAGGGCACTTGTCATTTCACTCTGACCTTGATAGGCTACAGAAATACCTGAGTAGCATCTTTTCTGGCTCAGCACATTTTAAAAAAAAACATCAGATGTGCTTTCTTTTAAAAATCTGCATTAGCTCTGAAAACCTTACTGGATGGCCTAGTTTCCTGTGGAATTATAAAAAACCGAAAATTGTGCCTTGGGCAGAATGACCTTATTCTTTGAATTCTTATTCCCTGCAGCTCTTCCTTATGCTTTTTACTGCTGGGATGTGTTGGATTGCACTCTGCATCAATCAGTGGATAAAGCAAGGAGCTGAGTGTGAAAGCAGTAGCCATGTGGGAGACTAAACCTTTCCAAGACACAAGCTCCCATCAGCAGGCACATGGTCTGTCCCGCCCTTCCAACCTCATCTGTTTGGCTTTCTCACCAACTTGACTTGAGCAGAAGCAGGAGCACATGTCCTGGCAGCTGCACAGTCTGCTGGGACATGCAGGTTCTGTCTGAGTCTTCTCCTGCCTAGGTCACTACTTTAAGTCATTAAGCAAATCTATCAAGGGCGGCCATCCACACCATCAGCTGCAAAATAAATGATGTAGGTGGGTACGTGTTATGGATGGGAAAGGTGAGGTGACAGGACCTGCCTCCCACCATCTATGTTAGAGGGGACCATCCAGTCAACACAGCCACCCCTCTTACATAGTGAGGGCTTTTTTCCATGGCACTCAAACTCTGGTGGAAAGAAGATGGGCCATGAAGCTACAGTTTTTGTGAGGTGCCTTGCTTTCACTCCTTGCTGTTGGAGCTGCTTCACTTGGTATAGGTGATTAAATATTCATTGGGCCAGGGAGAGAAAAGCAAGAGATTGAGTCTATTGCCCATTTGTTCAGGTGCTCACCTGGGAGGTGAGAGATGCAGGGTCAAGTCCTTGCTCCAAAGATGATTTAATTATTTATACAAAGTGTAACAACTTCAGCAAGAAGGATGTACATGCCAGCAAGGTTGATGGCCCTCCCCTGTGCTGCACAAAGCCTCTGATCTTTTAACTGTGGGGTGGCTTGATGCACATTTTCTCCTTGCCAAGAAAATGTTTCCTGTTTACATTGTGATTTGGTAATTTATTGACCCTGCTCCCTGAAGAAGGGCTGGCTTGGGCACCATGCTCCATGGCAGGATTTGCAGTTGGTGGTCCTGGCCATGGGAGGCACAGCCCCTTGCCCTTCATTTGCCATGACGGTCAAGAATTAGACTTTTGCTGTATCTCACTCCCTGGAACCTCAGCTCTCTCCCCCAGTTGTGCAGAGAAGGAAACCCCAGCACCTTCAGTGAGGGCCAGACTCTGAGAGGCAGCAGGGAACACAAATATCTGCGGGGTTTTCCAGGGCTCACGGGAGCTGTTGTGAGGAGGAGACAGTTAAAATAAGGAACTTCCCTACAAGAAGGAAACCTGTAAAATTCTCTCATCCTGTTTGTTTCTCCTGAAGTGTTTTCATGTGCATATTTTACACCTCTAAGGTCAGCGCCACTACTGTTATTTTTCTCCCTGCTGGCACCATTATATAAAATTCACTGAGATGGAAAACTAATGTTTTTCCTTGCAAGGGCAGGTGGGAATGGTCTGTGCTGTGTTATCCTCAAAACACAAACAATCTTAATTACAGTAGCATCCCACAGACTTTAAAAGTGTCAAGATTAAGGCAGAGAATAAGTAGCCTAGTCTGCTCCACAAGAAGGATCTTTATTTAAACACCTGGCCACTAATACAGCTAGATTTCCATGGGACCTTTAAATTGAGTATGCCACCCTCAGCACGGCGTTGTTTCCATTGTGTTCTGCAGTGAATGTCTGAGGTAAAAAGGCAAAATACAAGTGGGGTGTTTAAATGTACACACACAGTTGTAAATGTGAAGTAATCCAACTCCTCATTTCACACATTTAGTTTGTTCTGCTGCTATTTGTTCTGTATTCACAAAGGAAAAGTTACTGAGCATGATAAAACACAATTCTGTACAACTATTATTTTTTCAATCAAAGCCAAACAAAACAAGACTTAAAAAATTGCTATTACAAAATATTTTGTGATTATACTTACTATCAAAATCTGGTTCTGTTGGTTTTGGCTAATGGCTTACACACTCAACAGAGATGGCATTGTTTACTTTCTTACCCAAGTTTACATTTATTATTACTGCTAAGTTTTGTGTTAGCACATGCTGTTTTAAATTAAATGAATACCCAAATACTGTTTTGAAGTTGCTAATGGCACCATATGTACCGCATTTTCTTGCATGCTATTTAAAGAAAAACTCCTAATTGTACTACCATTGCCTGAGGATATTTTTGTGGTAAGCAATTAAGATTCATTTTCCTGTTCATGTAGAAAATCACTTCATGAAAACACTGAAATACAATAACTTTTATCCAATTTATGCATTCTTGCTTTGATAATTTGTATTAAGGGAGAAGAGAACTATTGTTTAAAATCTGAGTATCTCAATAAACTTTTAATTGTTACTTCTAACTGAATAGTTCCTTCTCTATCCATAAAACAATGAATGCAACAAAATTTAAATATTTACTTCTAAACTTAACCAGTGAGTCTATTTATCCTCTGATTTCACTGCTGAGAAGTCCAAAAAAGGTGTAAAATAGGCAACAGAAACCCAAAAGTTGGCTGAAGGATTTAGCATCAGGAAAAAAATGAACAATCCTTTAAGTTCATCCAATATTTGGGAAAAACTGAAGGCAAGAACATGTGCTGTTATCAGGGAGGTGAGGAGCAGGCTGCCCTGGCAGTGTCACATCTGTACTCTCAGCTCAGACACCCACACCCAGCCCTCGTTTCATGGGGGTCAACACTCCCAGCTGCTGCTAGAAGCTGTGGGGCTGGTGGGAGGCAGAAAAGGGTCCTTGTTCCTCACCAGGGCTGGACTCATCCCTGGGTCTGCAATGGCAGAGGAGGAGGAGGAGGCTGGGAGCAATTCCGTCAGTCCCACACTTCAACATTGTTTTGGAGTGATTTGTTCTTCATGACAGGGTCAAGCTGCTGTAAAAAGGTTAAACAAACGGGCTTTGTAAGCTCCTTTTAGGGCAAAGCTGGTCAGAAGGCCCCTTTAATCAGCGATCCCCTTTAGGCCTGGGAAAAGGCACCAGCCAGACTCACTTGCATGGCCATGGGGAGCCGGGGTGAGGGCGGAGTGGAGGCTCCCTGCCCTCCTGCAGCCGCCTTTGGTTGGAGAAATTGAAATCCTGCAAGGGAAGGTGTTTGACTGGAAGCTGTTGTGCCTTCCCCTGTGCTGAGGTGTTGCCACAGAGGAGGAGGAGGAGGAGGAGGAGAAGGAGGGGGTGGAGGAGGACATTCCTCTGGGGCTGGTGTCTAGCCCAGCATCCCTAATGCTGTCTGCACCCATCCTGTCAGGAGGGTAATGAGGGGAAATTTCCCAGACTAAAATTAAAAGCACCTCGGTCTTCAGAGGAGGCTTATAATAGCAGCCTCCACCTTCCCTCTGCTGTGGCTGCAGGTCTGGCACTCTGGTGGGACTAACTCATGGGTTAATCTCTGCAGACAGGCAAGTTGTAGTTCAGCTTCTCCTGACCCTTTTTGAGGTAGATACCCAGTGCAGTACACATCTGAACTCCGACTTCTTGGAGATGCCCTAGGGCAGGGATGGTTCCCTTTATTCACAGGGAAGATTAATAACTAGTACTGGCTCTGCTCCCCTCCCAGGGAGAGTGGCAGCAGCCAAGGGTGGCTTCATTTCTGCTGTTGTGAATGGTGGAGGCAGGAGGAGATGGCACTGAGGCTCCTTGGCCCAAGGTGTTATACGGAAAGGGTGGGAAGATGCATGGCAAGAGCTGAGCTGGGCAGCAAGGGTTTTGCTGTTCTCTCTGTCCTCAGGGCGTCCCTGCCCTTCATAGCTGAGTCATTTGTTAACTTGGGCCCTTGTCTCCTTCCCATTAATCCCCATGAAGCAGCCTCCTTCCCCACCCTCCATCTCTAAGGCTTAGCTGTGAAGTGCCCAAAATCCACACACAGACATGGGCTGTGATTCCTGGAGCAATATTTTCAGGAAAGCCCAGGAGCTGTTATGAGCAAACCCTGCCATGTTCCAGTGCCAATTCTAGCCATGCCAGGTCCATGTCTCTGCCTGCTTCCTCTGTTAGATCCTTACCTCCCTCACCTCGTCCTCTTCAGCTACTTTCTACTCACCACAAGATAATATGGTACCGATTTTCCACAATGACTCCAAGCTTAGCTGATTCCTGCTCTTCAGCCTGCCATTGTGTTGTCCTTACTACATCCACCATCCTAATTTGCTTTTCCTCTCTCTGCCTCACCATCCACTTGTTTCACTACCTTTTGCTTTGTGTACCCTGTCCCCCTTACACTACAGACAAATATGAAAACAGAAAAAGTTACCACCTCCCTGCTGTTTATTGCCATGCCCCATCAGAGGTGCCATAATTGCTTGTGTGAGTGCTCCTAATCTATTCCAGTGCACAATAAAACAAATAAATGTAGTCCAAAAGTGAAGCTGATCCCCCCCCTCTATTTCCATGAAAAGGACCTCTGTGATCAGAATTTAGAGAAACAGTACTGTGCTTCCTACTTTGAGTTCTTCTCCCAGTAATTCTCTTGATGATTGAAATAAAAATGCAGCTCTCCTTCCTACCAGCTGGTCAATTTTGCATCCTTTCTGTTACCACGGAGAGCACTTCTTAGGCAGTAATTTCAGTATACAAAACCTGGGTAACAATTATTCAAATAAAACAAAGGGGAGAATGAAAAGCTTAATGCTTTTATTTACTAACACAGTGAATTTAACAGCCTGATCACCTTCTGTGCCACTCTGATCACTGACTGACACACAGTTCACGCTGAAATAGCCGTAATATTTCACAGAGATGGAATGGATTTGGTAATAGGCCAATCTTGTGATACTTCTTCAAAACAGTGAATTGGACATGGTAGTGCCTGCCAGATAAGAACTTGGTACTGAGCTACTGAAGCCAGCAGTGGCTCTGCCAGTGGTTTGGGTGTGAATTAAGAGCCTGAATTCCACATGAATCAACATATTTCTACCACCACAGTTAATCTTCAGCTGAGTTTAACCTCCATCTGCATCAGCTGTCTGCCAGCTGAAGAGTTGCCTTGCCTCCAGGGGTGAGATAGCTTTATGGCAATGAAGCACTGAAAGAGAAGTCAAGAAGTCATCCAACCATACAGGCCACTCTCCCACCATTCCACCCTCTGCATTAAAGTTAAGTAAATCACTTTAGGTAATCTCTTATAAATATTTATTCTGATCTGCATTTCTGTAGCACAAATCCCAGGATTTCTGTCAAACCCTTTTCCTAGACATACCCTTAAGAAACAGACTCTGTTTCTAATATTTATCTTGGTTTTCTTTGCTGCAAATTTGAGGGATTTCTCATTCTTCCTCAAATGCTCATAAGTGATTACCAGCAACTTTGTAGCCACATTTTACATATAGAACACTGTTGTCCCCTGTCTTCCTACTCTTTTTTTTTTTCTTTTTGCAGTTTAAACAAAGGCACGTCTTTCACCCCTCATGTTTTCCAGATTTCCGTTATCCTGTAGACTCTTTCCTGTTGATCATTATGAGGGCAGCAAAGCTTCCCAACTCTGCAAGCAGCATGTCAAAATGCCATTAGGCTGGGAGCTGTGAGGCACGTACCTTGGAAAGAAGAGCAGGGAGGGAACCAGTGCTCTGGAAATGAGTTGCAGCACTAAAAGGCTATGGCTCCTGTGAACAATGGTTATGAAGAAAAAATGTAATCTCTACAAAAATCTGCAAATCTGGGGCAGCTATTCCCCAGGCTGACTCAGTGAGTGTGATCACACCACAACTCAAGACACCTTGTTTTCTTTGTATTGGGAATTTAGATTATTCAGCAGCCCCCGGGCAAGCGAAGACTGATGTGATATGGCCAAGATAGGAGAGATGCACTTGGATTGTTCAAGAACAAGAGTGTGGCCAACCCTCCTTAGCATCTGCATATCAAATCTCTTAAAAGAGGGAGAAAGACTCTTAAAAGAGATAAATTATCTCATGACCAGAAATAATCTTGCCACACACATCACATAGATACTTTCATCCAAATGAGTAATACAAATATTTTTGCATTAAGCTTAATTTTCTTTTCCTCATTAAAAAGATGCAAATACCACAAACATACAGTTCTACTAGTGGGGCATGGAATTCGTCCTGTAAATTATCCATAATTGCATATAGGATCAGATCTGAATTAACTCAGCTTGATGTTCAAACCTAGACCCTGAAGACATGTGATTTGTGTTTTGGAGTACCAAAGTCTTGGCAATGAGTTCAGTATTCTTTAATTTTTTCATGTGTTCTTGGTAATAATTGCTTGTAGGCCTGACTTTTCCAAATCATGGTCATAAAGAACAAATTTGCAAAGTTAGTTCCAGCATTTCCTGGTGCTGAAGAACTTTGTAGGTAAGATTTCACAGTGATATTAATGAGTTCCCAAGCAATCAAAATTTATTTCGGAGGCTTAAATATCTTACAGAACTGGAAAAGCTCTGAAATGCAACACCCCCAAGATGCTCAGCATATGAACAGATTTGCATCTCCCCAGTATTAAGGTCCATTAACAACCTATCACGTTGCCAGGAGACAACCAGAGGTTACAGCCTACCTGGAAAGTGACCTTGGGTATGTATCTCACAAAGTTGTGCAAGCACAAACAATGTTAATTTTTGGCAATTATGATACTCTAGATTTGGCACAAAAGAGTCAGTATAGCATCTTTGTTGTGGCAGAAATTATAGTTAGGTACTTTTTTTTCTATGAGGAGGGAAATTTTGTCAGCAATATACTGCTATGGGATTCCTGATAAAAGCCAACACAGAATAATATCTCACTGACTTCAGAAGACTCCAAAAAGGGCAAAAGACACCTCATCTTCAAGAATGGAAGGATCTGGTGTATGTTTTATTCTGGTTGTCCTTTATAAATTTTATTTAAACCCTTACATTTTAAAAAATATTGTCGATGTGACAATATCATGGGAAAGAGCAAAGTTCAGACACAGACACCACCATTTTCTGGATATTAAAAAGCAAAAATTCAAAGGAGTGATATGAAGGGCACTGATTGCAAAGTATATCAGGCAAAACCAAAATGTGGGGTAGTAACAAACATACCTAGCTGGAGAAGGGCTCTGCAGAGTCCTATTGATGAGGAAAAGAGAATGAAAGTGTAGGTGCAGAAGTGAGAAGAGAAAATGTGCTGCAAGCTGTGTGCAGCGAGTCAGCTGCGATCAGCACTTCACGGGCAATTCAGTGCCCAGGCTCAGATGCTGGATCATGTCTCACAGGGAGCAGGGCTCTCCTCTGTGGGGCTTTTCTCAGAGAAGTATGCTTGTTCTGCTATTGATTTTTGCAACAACAACAACAACAACAACAAAAGCAGGTAGAATTTTCTGGGATCTGAGCAAGGCTCTAGAGCAGAGAAATGATGAAGGATGTGCACACTAGAGAAGCATCAAAACTTAGTTTAAAATACCCTCACCTTTGTAAAGTCAAACCTGGAAAAGGATAGGGAACACCTGGATGCAGGACCTTCCTACATGATGCTTGTGTAGCTGGGGATTTCTCTTTCATCTAGGATAGTCACCTATTTTTTGTGAATTAATTTAAGACTAATCCCTGTTTGGTCCAGTCCCAGGGAGTGTTTGCAAAAAAAAAAAATTATAAGATCTTTATTTGAATGAAACCGAATACTGTGGAAATATTTTCTTTTTCCTTTTCTGAACAGCCAATAAAGACAGAAACACCTCAAAAAATAACTTTAGGGGAAAAAAAACCAAAAACCCTAGGTGAGGAAAAAAAGAAAAAACAAAAAATAAAACTTCTACTTTGGCATAAAGCTAAAAATGGGAAGTGACAGAATCCTGAAGTGGAATTATTGGGAAGATCGTCCTTCAACAGAGCTCTGTGAGGATACCTTCTCCCAGCATCTGCTTTCTCCTGTAAAGATGATCATCATTTTATTGGGGGGCGAGGGAGAGCGATCGAATAAAGGGTCCCCGGCGGGTTGGGCTGAGGCTGCTCCTCACGCCGGCCCCGCGGCTCGGGCCCCGCACCCCGGGCGGGGCTGGGCGGCTGCCGGGACCGGGGTCCCTGGGGCGGGGCTGCGGCGGGGGCCCGGCTGGCCGAGGGGCGCTGGGGACTCATCGAATTCCCCTCCCAGCTGTGAACAGAAGCTGCTTTGGGTGCACAGAAATTTAGTCTCCGGTCTTCCAGCCCTCCCCGCCTCTCCGCAGACGGCCCGGCTGCGCTTGGTCTCGTTTTTCCAACGGGGCGGCCCGGGCTCTGCCCCGCAAAGGCGTCGGGGAAAGTGAGAGCCCCTCCCTGCTGCTTCCTAAGGGAGGCCGTGAAACATGGGGGCCCGGGCCGAGAGGGTCTGGCAAAACCAAGTGAACGTGGAAAACAGATTTATCTCAAAAAGTGAAATAATCAGAGTAATAAAGAGAGAAAGCAGACCAAAATGGACTAAATTAAAGAAAGGAAAGGGAAAGGGAAAGGGAAAGGGAAAGGGAAAGGGAAAGGGAAAGGGAAAGGGAAAGGGAAACGTTCATGTACGGCAGTA
>JACBWW010000020.1:14311-31512 GCA_020086605.1 Lanius collurio
GTACCCTGCCTTCCAGGGGATGGTTTACCCATCCTCAGCCCTCCTCACGGCGGGGGGCTCCCGAGGGGCCGACACTCCCATCTCCCTCCCGCTTCCCCGGGGATAAGCGGCGCACCCCGCCCCAGCCCTGTGCGCTCCCTCCCGGCTCTCGGCCCCGGGGGTGGCTCTGCGGGCAGGAGGAGGCCGAGCAGGGCTGAGGAATAACCCCTGTTTCTCGGGAGAAATGCAGCGTCTCAAGAGCTGCACGTCTGGATCGCACACCCACGGCCGCTAAGGCGCCCCGGGGACACCGGGACAGGCCCCCAGCGCGTCTGCCCTCGCTTCTCCTTTGGTAGCACACGCTGCAACCTGGCAAGCTCTGCCTGCTGCAGCAATTCCTACAGACGCCGTGCAGACGTTCACCCTAACTACCATGTGAAAACTCCGACAAAATTATCTCTCTCAGTAAAACTGAAAATTGGCAAATCCAGCAGTTTCAGTACTGAGGAATTTTTCTCTCCCAAGTAAAGACTAACGAAAACCTCAAGTGTCACCTTGCTGTTGGTTTACCTAATGAAGCAAAGGCAGGAGAATTTGTGCTTTCCTGTCAGTGCTGCAAGACACAGGACCCCCAGTTGGAGAGACCCCATGGAGTCGGGGGATAGTCGTGGAGGCAGTGATGGATGTGAACATCCTCCTTGAAGCTAAGCACTACCCTCCTCTTTGCAACGGGAGGACAGGAAGGAGGGACTGCATCTCCCCGTCAATTATTAGGTGGCGAGAAAGGGGCAGAAACAGTTACCGCGTTTCTTAGAGGCCAAACATTGCCATAAAGAAATACATGAGTAGCTTTACAATCTGCTTTGCACAGAGATCATGGATGGGTGGTGGGATTTTTTTCTGTTTATTTGCCTTCAAACTATTTAAAAAAAAAATCAAAGAATAAACAAACCATGCAAATGACATTTTGTTGGGGGAAATAACAGTAGGTGGTTATGATGGCATTATAAACGTACTGGCTATCTCTTGTTGCATGTTCTTAAAATTTAATACTCACCAAAATGAGACTTGTTTTGTTTATGTGAAACAAACATAATTGATAGAGACTAATAACTCATGAATTTCTTTTGACTTAACTAGATTTTGCTTATGTTAAAAATATATGTCAAAGACACCTAGCTAGCAAAATAGCGTTGATCTAGAAATCTCTTTGTCTCTCTCAAGGTTAAAAACAGAAACCAGAAACATACTGTTTGAACATACCTATGAAAATAGAGTTGGTCTTTCCATGGAGGAGATAAGGGAAAAAAACCCACAATAAATGATATAAATAAACAGTATGAAACAGGTATAATGGTCAAACTCTTTAAAGGATCTTTAAGTGTCCTTATGAGAAAAGATTCAATTCAGAAAAAAGGGGTGCAACTGGAAGGGGGTTGGTAGTCACATCTTGGGGTGATTTTGACAAGTATCAAGACTTAAAGACAATGCTCAGGGAAAAAAACAGCAGAAGATCTGCAATTTGAGCCCCAGAAAAAGAACATTCCGAATACTAAGAACAGCTAGATCACCATTAGGTAATGGATAGGTTTTAAATGTGCCTGAAGATGGTGCTGTTTGGATGGCAGAAGGAAGGGCTCGGACAGTTGCAGTAAAGAGATATATTATGGAACAGATAAATAAATAATAAATGCTTCACCTAAAATTCTGTAACTCTCCATCAGATTACTCCAACAGCAGTTCCAAAATCTAAGCATGGGAGATTGAGAAAAGACTTAACAAGCAGCATAGTTCTGGAGTAATTTTACTGTGATAAAACAGTTTCCGGTGTGCAAAATTTTAGTCCCTGGCATTTATCAGCAGATTCCACTCCAGCACAGCCAAGATCCTTCTACTCCCCTTCCAACACCCCACCCTGAGTATAGCCTTTAAAAACCTGTGCCTGTGAATCAACAATTCTAAGGAAAAGTGGAAGGGAAATAGTCATGGCTGACTTTTAAGCAACAGATGGTGAAGGAATTTAAAATGGAATTTCCCACCACGTACAAGCTTTAATGTTATTAAACTTGATTTTAATGTGACTGCAAAGTGATCTGTTGCAGTTTATGACAGACAATTCTACTGTCTTTTCCAGATGGGAAACTAGATTTTTTTTTCTGATGGTATTTATGAGGTAATTTTTTAAAGGACACCAGGAACTGGACTCGCAGATTCAAAAAGAATATCCCTGACATATGTAAGACACTTCTCTGCAGTTAGCAATAAATAATCTGAGGGAAAAGCAAGTTTTCTGGCAAAATACAGCCCTTGCAAAATTTATGCTTTGCCTTCAATTGCACAACATTTTTTAACACCATATGCCAATCTGGGAATCTCAAGCATAGTAATTAACTCCGAGCTTTTGGAACACTTCATAAGGCCTGGATTAATCCCAACTGTATTATCTGGTGTCAGTTACTGAGTTGGAGAAGCAGCAAAGGAGTTACCAGGCAGTGAATTGTGCAATAATGACCAGATGCCATATGCTATTGCTCTATGTATATTCTACCTATAACTGATTCTAGATGCAGTTAAGGGGAAAGCAATGTTTTCTCCTGGTGCAAAGTAAAGCACTCTGCATTTTTGCATAAAGCAATGTCTCCCATTTGTCAAGCTTTAAGTCAATTCCCTGCTGAGCCATTGTACTGAAATGCATGTTGCTTTTTAAATTTTTAAATTTACTTCTTCTCAACAAAAATATTATTCTAGAACTATCTAATGACTAGCCATGGGAGCTTAACAGCTTGTTGGACTAAAGTCTTGAGTGGAAGTGCAACCTTGGCATGGACAAAGGCATAGGAAGCCTTTCCTACAGCCTGTTGCTCTCTCTGGTGCTCTCTCACTGCAGCAGCTTTGGCTTTGTCCCTCCCATCAAAGTGTCTGGTCTTGAATAATGAAGTCCCCAGGGCTGAGTCAGCAGTCTGCATTACTCTTGCAGTGAAATTTCCATTTCAGAGGTGTCAAGAGGACCTCATTGTCTTCTGCTCATTTCATTATCTTTTTAACTTTTGCCCCAAACGCAACTTGAAGGTAGCCTGAGTGTCACTGGAGGGACACATAATGCAACCGAATTGCTCTGTGATAGTTGCTTTTTTCTTGCTCCATAGCAGGAGAATGAGCTCTCCTACGAGGGCTCTTCTGACCATAAGACTTACATTCAGCAGACAGAATCAAATCCAGTGGGAACAGGTTTGGTGAATCACTTTGCTTTTTTAGCATGTCCTCTGGGGAAAAAAAAACAAACAACAAAAAAACATGAGAAACCCACAAAACTAGACATTAATGATGCTATTTGTCTTTGCAGGTGGGAATCAGTTGCCAGAGCAATGTGTCCGGTATAGCATTAAAAGGTCCTGCTCTGGCAACATGTGAGTCTCCCAAAAGTCCTGGGTCATAATTGAAGTCCTGCATAAATACCTTGGATGATTTTGAGAATATCAAAGCACATTAAGTAGCTGCCTTTAAACAGCCTAATGATGTTCTGGACATGTCACCATGAGCCCTCCTCACAGTCAGGGCAGGGTATTAGGCACTGCCAGGGCACCGTGCCTCTGATAAATGTGTCCTGGGCATGAGACAGACTGTGTGCTATATTCATAAGTTTCTGTGCACATTAGGGTGTCTAGGTTAGCTCTAAGTGACTAAATTATAGATTGTTTCCACTACAAATAACCCAGGTTCTCCTTTTCTGTTTTATGTAACAATAAACGTGGAAGTGGTGCTGGTGGACCCAGAACATATGTGTTTCTCATTCTCCAAAAGCTTCACAGATTGTGGCTGGGAGGGAGAAAATAACTTTTCCAAAAATGTCATGAGAAAACTTCCTAGGGAAAAAAAAAAAAAAAAAAGTCTAAGAAGGAACACACACTCATTCTCTGAAAAGAAGAACCTTGACAAGGTTGTCTTTATAGAGAAACTTGTTCTGTGTTGTGTGGGGTTCTGTTTCAGTTCCAAGGCTAGGTACCCAGCAAGATCAAGTCCCATATCAGAAAAATGGGGACCTAAATTAAGATAACAGTAAAAGAGGGAAACATATGAAGATCAATTTTCAGGCAGTGGAGGAACAAGGCAAGCTAAATATTTATTATTCCAAGGTCAGAGGTTGTCTTAGGTAGGGTCAGAACTTGAATACAGATTGCCTTGTGCTGTTCTGATTTTACAAATTACTTCTCTCCATCTTTGTAGAGACACATGGATCTGGCAAGTTACTCTGCATGGTATTTTTTCAGCTAGATGTGAAATTTGAGACAGGCTTTATGGATAATTCTGTAGTTTTGTTTGTTTGTTTGGGATTCTTTTGTTGTTAGAGTTCTTCTTACTTTTTTTTTCCCTTCTTTTTCTTCTTTTTTTCTGTTTTTTAAATTAGACAAAAAGTCTATGTGGCTCATGAAAAAAATCAGCACTTGGAAACTGGTCTTTGAGTGCAGCTAATAACTGCTAAATCATTTTCAAAGCAGGTCTGCTTCCTATTTTTCCATTTCCAAATATAAAATGTGTCACTATTTTGTCTTGTGTGTTAAGATGTTAGATCAATATCTGAATAATTAAATGCAGCAGAACAATGAACAGTTTAATTAGCCTTGAGGTTTTCAGTGCATTGGCTATTAAAACTAAGTAGGAAAATTGGCTTGCTCTGAAGCCTTTTATTTATAATTCGCGACTTGGCAGAAGTGCAGATCTAAGTTTAGTGTACATTTGGATTGTGCAATACAGAGCTGCTAGAAGAAAATCTTAATCCACCTAGACCTCAGCAGTGGTTTTTGTCTGAGATGGGTTAGCTGCATTATGCTCTCACAACACCTGAGAGCATCCCAAGGGGTTCTGCAGCACCAGAACCATTTTGGAGCTGCTTTGCACCATGGATCTCATCTGTACTTCACTTTGAATAAACTTTTAGTGAGGGAAATGAGAAAAACACACCTGTCAGGCTGTGTTGAGAGCATTTTGCAGAGGTCTGTGCTTGGTCAGGGGAGGGATGTAGGCACGAGGTGCACTGTGGAAAGGTCCTTTCGGTCTGCAGTTACACCAAATCTTGCCCTGGTGTTTAAGAAACTAAAAGGTATCTACATATCATGTCTCCAGTCAAGGGTTAGTGAAGATTTTCCTCTGTGTCATCTTATTTTCACTTATGTTTTGCTTACGTTAAGTGCATCTTCAAGTAAATACAAGCACACATTCCGAAAGAAGATTAAAAGAGGAAATTAAAGTAGGAGGCAGAGAAATACTTTAAGCTCTTTTAAAATTAGTGCAGAGTCACCAGACACCTTTCTTATTGACTTAATTTGTACTAGGAAAAGATGCAAAATCCGGATTCCCTCTAGCAAAAATACTTTCCCATGCATTGCCTCACAAGTGTACGGTTTCATACCGAGGAAGTCTGGCTAAATGTGCACATGGAAGAAACATCAGATAAGACTGCAGAATAGAAATAAGTCCAAAACAAAGAACATGTGGCCTATGGTCAAAATTACTACCTTTAAATAGGTCAGATCCAGAAGATTCCAGCTCAAGGAAACACACAGTTTTATAATTTCTTTCCTGAGATTTCACCCAGATTCAAACTACTCTTGTCAAATGGAAGCCAGATAAACTTACATACCAGTTAAAAATTTCCCCAGATTCAGACTCTGTGAAAGACAACCTTTTATGATTTTTATGATTATTTTCTTAATCACACTGATTGTGGTAGGATTTTAAATAATCTGCATCTACATACCCTGATTAATTTCTCAATAGGTTCAGATACAATCTTTGGGGTTTATTAGTGTTCACAAAATTGGTAGTAGCAAACTAATCTGGAATATTAATCTGAATTTCAATATAAACTAAAGGATCTCTAAGTCCTTGTTAGCTATGAGAAACGCTCCCAAAGCTCTCTAAGTACTGAATGTTACTTAGAATCAGTAAGAGGCAAGTACTGTTAAAATTCTCATTAATCCTTCCCATACATCATTAGATTTGGTCATTATGGAAAGACATTCAGATTCCCCAGACTCAAATTTCTCAAGAATAACCTGAACTTTAATTTGTACCTCATAAGGCTAAGGTACCTTTTCTTTGAGTCAGATCTCAGTGGATTTGGGTTTGGTTTTTTTTTTTTTTGTTTTGGTTTTAAACTCGAGTTAGTAGATAAATGAAAAGGGAAAACCTGTGTGTAGGAACACTTGGACTTTCAGCACAAGATAGAAAGCAACAACCCAGCATCATGCAAAAAGATGCTTGCTCTTTTTGACTCTGAATCAGAGTCTCTTTTTTAATTCTCTGTTGATCTAAGAGGTAGGTGCCCACAAGACTTCTTGGATCAACACAAAAAATGTCCAAGGAAAGATTTCATTGTCACACCATTTTTTTCTGAATTGAACATGAGATTAGGACACACATAACCAAACATAGTTAACTCAGAATAATATAGTTGCTGTGCTTAATAAACTTAAATTATGGTGGAAATGAAGAGTCACAGATGAATCAATTGTTTTTTATCCCTGTGGACTAAAGGAACAACAAATCTAAGCAAATTTAATCTTCTGTGTTTTTTATCCTCTGCTGAACTTTACTTTGACTTCACTGTGCCATGTAATAATTTGGTCAAAATCACATGAAACTTGCCTTTTATGCAAGGGAATGGCTGCCATACAGCTTTGTACTGACATAGTTTTGAGGCTATGTACATACATTTTTAAGGATAAGATAAAGATGGAGTGATGAGTCAGGTTGTTAGTCTGCTTCTGCTGTTCTTCACACTAAAAGGCACAAATGGAGGAAGAAGAAAGGGTTATTTCAGCCAAACAAGATAGAAGCAACCAGAAAATGAAGAAATAAACATGGGCTTCTTTTAAACCTGCATCAAACATCTAGAAGTTAGGTGTTTGGTTTAATGTCAATGTCCTCTACAGTGATTTTGGCAGCACATGCAGCAGTGATCATCCCTGCCAAGAAGGGATGCACAGAAGGGAAGGTAGATGACCCTCTACAGGTGTCCCTCTTGCCCCTCTGCATGGTAAAAGTCAAGGTAAATCTATCAGACCTGACATCTGACTTCTGTCTGGGCTTGTCCTGAGTGGGGACTGTGGGGCACTGGAATGATGTATCTGCTGCTGTGGAGAGTCACCCTGTTTTACACACACATCCTCCATCCCAGCAAACCCTGTGGAGACTTGGTGTGGAGACATGGAGGTGTTCAGGCCTTTGGCCTGACAGCCAAAAGTTACTGATAAGATGTTTTTCAGTCTGTCTATCATGACTGTTAAATGTTCACTCATGAAAGCAAAATCCGTGCTTAGCGTCTCAGCAATTGCAAGCAGCTGGTGGGTATTTTTCCCTCTTGCTAAATGTAAGAGGACAGCTCCTCAGGCCTGATCAAGCCTGGGGTGACCTGTCTGGGCTGCCAAGGGGATTGAATCTGCCTCACCCTAAGCAAGGAGCAAGGCAGGCTCTGCCAAAGGTGGAGGCAGAGCACATCATGTTTCAGCAGCTCTGAGAAACACGGCAGAGTGTTTTACCTGCTGACAGCTCCAGAGAAGAGGGATGCAAAAAGACCCCAAACTTCTGCTGCAGAGGGCTGCCAAAAGCCCCAAGTGCTGGCATTGTTCCAGCTGTTTCCTCTCTGCTGTTTTCCCTGATGAACTGTGCAGGCAGTGAGACAGAAGATGGGAATGAGAGAAACACTTCTTAGCTCAACTGGTTTCCCCCTTTGACAAGGTAGATGAATTCCACACATTTTCTGAGTGGGGTCATTCAGATCTGTGAGGAAGCATTGTTTCAGATCACCTGGTATAAGCTTCTGAAAAGTTCCTCTTGTGCAGCTCAAAAGCACAGTTGGTGTGAACCTGAAAAGTAGATATTTGAAAAAAGTGGCTCTGGGATACAAGGGATGTAAGTGTCAACCCTTCGACCCCAACTTGTCAAATGTTGTTCTCCTTTACTGCATGGAAGCCTCACTTAAGCATAAGCTTGTTTGCTTATTTATTAAGTACATGTGTGTTATGGAGTCTATGATCTGCAGAAAATATTCCAGCTTTTGGACCCAAGGGCAAAATCCTTCTTTCCAATCTGTAAAGACGATCTTTATGCTGATACTTTGCTCCTTCTAAGGGATTTCCTGTATGGAGGGAAAGAGAAATATCAGAGCTCAAATCCACCAGGTGTATCTGAAAGGAGAAACCTGCTTTGTTGTCCTCCTCATAGGCCCTCAGCAAGAGGCAAAATGCAAAATGGAAAATGCAATACAAAATATGATGATTGATTGTGCTAATATTTAATAAACTGACTGTTCTTTACTAAGTCTGGTGGCTTTTTGCAATGAGATGATAGTTCCATTAGCATTAACAGGACTTCATAGCTCAACAAAGGAATGGAGATACTTCTCAAACACTTATCTTAGACATTTTCTGTGAGAAAGCAACATTTGAAAATGTTTCCTTTCCACTCTTTAGATGTTTGTGATCTTGGATCACCCCTCTAGTTTCTTTTCCTTTTTTTTTTCACCAAGTGTAGTCATTTCCAATAAGGTTCATGAAGGGTTTCTGTGTTTGAAGGTCCCAAATGGCTTAAATCACTCTTAGCACAAATGCACTCTCTATTGTGGAAACTGAAACCTGCCACACCATAAGGTGATCTATATATTAGAACCAGATATCCCTTCACATCTGTATTTCCAAGCAGCTAAGCGGTATGTTTTGAGTTAACCTACTTTTAAAGTGGCTCATCAGATAGAGATACAGCTATAAATAATGTTAAAGGGCTGGTGTTTGCCAGACTTTTGCAAGGATGCTGGCAGAGGAGAGGAGAAAGTGTAGGCAAGAAGAATCTCTCCTCTGCAAAACACATATCACCTACACAAACTACCACACCTGCACACCATGGTAGTGGGCACCACTTCTTCCCACTATCTAAGGAAACTGTGGTCCCTTGCAAGATGAACAACAGGGTTTTGGGGGCTTCAGGTTGGATGCCTGCTGGCTCACCACCATCCTCACCATCCCAGTGTGCTTGCTAAAGAGATCAGTCCCACCTCCAGCTGAGTGTTGACTGCATCTTCATCTTCATCCCTCTGCACCCTTGAGAACCAAGACATTTTCTCCAAGACAGACTGTAGGAAGGGGCCATGCAAGGTGATTCACCTGACTTTTCCTATATGATGGTCACCCCCTGATATTGTGGACAATGTTGGCTAGATATGCTCTATTTTTAAGAGGAGCATAGGATGAAAAGTTTAAACAGAGAAGTCTCCATTTAGTTTGATTAGTTCCCTCCAGCAGATGTGGGAAGAGAATTTTGCATGAGAGATGGACATTAAAGGGGCATTGGCATCTCTTCCCACTTAGTATGGCAAACAACTAAGCTGTACCTTCGGCTCTCCTCATCCACTTCTCCAGTACTGTCTTTATTTAAATCAAGACTTTAACTTCCTCTGGGCAAGATACACATTTACAAAGTGTGATATGGAAATTTTCTTGCAGCAAGGCCACTTATTGCTCCAATTTCAGTTAACTGCAGTGAATATTTTATTATTCATAGCCAGAGGCTTGTGTAAATTTCTGGGTTGACTTCTCATGTCCTGCCTGGCAAGTATGTGAGCTGCAGTGCTCAGGTTTCAAAATGAATTACTGTGGGAACTGGCTCGCGCCATCCTAACACAACTCCAGGAGTTTGGGAAGTCAAAGGGGAGTCTTATGAGAAGGAGCTGATATGGTTGGGTTTCCTGCCGAGCCCCACTGAGATCCTGGGGAAGATAGCACTTCCCAGTGCTGTTCCACGAGGGAAGGCAAACAGAGCTTTACCACCGAGTTCACTCAGTGCTTGACCCAGCCTTCCTACTGCTTCAGGGTTTTCTAGGACTAATCAGAATGGATAACAAAATAATGCAGAACAAGAAAGTGAATGCATTTGGGGTTTCCATGGATTTACATTAAGATCTGAGTTCATTACAATATTAATTTTGACTAGGTCCAATCCTTTCTAAAGGCATTTCAACACTATTTTCATGCTGTATGAAAATGTAATTTTTGTATACCATAATAAACATATTCATTTTGTATGTAACTGTATATTTCTCCAGATATGTATCTCCACAAATGTTGGAGCATTGCAAAACCATTCATAATCTATTACAGAACCTTTTGAAAATTACATTCATCCCCAGATTTTAATGACTCACATAAACTCTAACTACTCATGGATTTCTATAAAGATTATTTCTGGACTCACTCAAAAATTTATGGGTTTACATTTGTATATATATCACTGGTGAAAGATTTTTTGTTTGGGAGGGAATATGTATGCTTTACTCAAATGTGATTTAGAGAAGCATAGTTTTCACATGACAACGGAAAACACTTTCCTTGATCTAATGACAGTTTTAAAGGTTGAATAGTTGTCCTTTTTTATGATGAATGACTCAAAAGCCAGTGGAAAGGAGATGCTTTCTGTTTTCTATCTATGCAGAGCACACTTACTTCTTATTAATATAAATCATAAATACATGTGATTTTTAAAATATAATAAAGTTTCATGTAATTTTCACAAGTTTTCTTGAACATTAGAGTATCCCCATAGTATATATACAGTTTGAAATATTTTACTATCAAAGTAGAAAAGCTAGTATGATTTTTACTCCAATGTTAATAATATTTGGGGTTAACTTTGATCCATGCATCAATTTTCCTTTTACACAATTGTAAAAGTACAAAGGATGTTTTGTACTGCAAGTTCTTAATACTTTCTTTGATTGAAATTGGCTCAGTCCTGGAATTAATCTAAAACTCCTGAGTCAATCAGATTTAAGAAGGTATGAGTTTTTATGAAATCACTAAGCTCCAACAGTTTTTGAAGTTTGATCTAAGAATCCAGTCTATCAACACATGTGGACGTTCATTACAGTCCTTGACAACGTTTATTGGTCTGCTAAAATCATTCAAGATTGGATGAAGGAAAGGGAACAACATTTTAACTTTTACTTCAGAATCCTTATCTTCAAGTTTTGGTAGAAAATCTTCAGATTCAAACTGTAAATACACACAAACAAACTAAAGACTACCTTGTTACTCAAAAAATAGTTTGATTTTTCTATTATGTTGCATAATGCAAAAATCAAATGTTAAATGTTATTTCAAAATTGAGAGTTATATTCTCTTGTGACAGTGCAAGTTTCATGTTTTAGTTCCCTAGATCTTTTTATTTAGACAAAATAATGAGTTGTGTGCAGTGCTTCACTTCAGGAAACCTTAATTTTCTGGAGCAAAATTATTCCAAAAATCTTACTTGATAATAGGTTAATGTTCTGAAAAGCTTTGAAAAGTCAGGTCTTTTTTTTTACAGTGTCTTTGTATTTTCCAATGTGATTGTTAACAGAACAAAATATCCATGGTTAGGCCTGGTAAGGATCTCTTTCCATAATGCTCTTTTGTCTGTATAACAATAATAAAAGCTTTATTGGCACCTATTTCACATGACCTCCATAATTCTCCTGTGGCTGACCCTAACCAGTACCAATAAAACCATGCATTTTCTCACTGTACATAAAAAAAAAAAAAAAAAAAAAAAAATTGTAAGGAAATCAATGCCAAAGACCTTACTAGTAAAGTCACTTTAAAACTGGATTTTATTGTAATTGTATCTCATTTTCAGTAGGGACTACTTTTTTTTTTAAGATATCATAAAATTTGCTGGTGTTTTATTTTCTACCTCTCTCCCCATCCCCACTCAAACAATTAAATATTTCTGAAAGGGCTTTGGAATTTAACACAAGGGAATAGATATGCCCCCAAACCATTCTCGAACTGTTTTCTTAGTTAATATGTTCAGGTACCCGAGGACATTCTCCAGTTCGATAATTTATCATGGGTTAAAATAGCCCTCACTTAGCAAGAAGCCAGCTCTTAAGAGATGCTATTCATGCTGCGAGTTGTATGGCATCCTAACGAGCAATAAATAGGCATCGCGGACACTCAGGACATGCCACAGGCTGGAAGTTTCCATCCAAAGCACTTAGTGACTATCTGTGAATAATGAACACATTCATGGGACACAGCATGGGTTGTGCAGCGTCCTTGAAAGGGGAAAAGTTCTCTTCCAGTATCACTGGTGGTGAAGTATTCAGCTGGATTGGATTTATTAAGACAGTACAGTGGAAAGAAAAATAGTTTTCACTGTTTCCCCGTCTTCAGGGACCCGTTAAAATTTACCGCAAATTCAGAAGGAATCCACAAAGTTGCTGCACTTAGGTGCTATTTAACTCACATTTGAGTTAAATGGTTTAGGGTTTTGTACACGCAAGAAAAAGTGGTGTCCTTGTCCTTTGCCGCAGAGGCCACTCAAAATACGGTATCCCCGCGAGATGCGCATGGGACCTCCAGAGAGGGGGGGCTGGCAGGGACACCCCTCGGAAAGTCCCCTCCGCTTGTCCCTGCGAGCCTCAGCGGGGTATAACCCACCACCCCTGGGTCCTGCTCGGCACTGGCCACCTTTTGAGGACGGCAGAGCCCGAGACCGGCGAACTCTATAGGGATGAGACGTGCCCGGGTGAGAGAGTTTGGGTGGCTCCCCGGGAAGGTGATCGGGGGCCCTGCCTCCCGAAAGGAGCAGAGGGAATGGAAGGTGGTACACAGAGGTTTAGAGGGGGTACAATCGTCTTCTGATTCATCAGTATTTTATGGGGGATGTTAGTTTGTTTATTTATTTTGTTGTTTTCTTGTATTGGTATTGCTTTTAATTAGGTATCTGAACCATCCCACCACCTCTGCTCCTCTAAAGGAGCTTTGGACCCGAAAAAGCAACACTGCTTTCTAGGAACTGTTTTTGCCTTTTGGTGGCCCCCGACTACTTACTGAAGATACTAATACGGTCTTTATTTGTTTTATTTTTATACCTAAGAATCTAAAGAGAACATGGCTGAAACAGTATTTTTATTTATAAGTATACACATACATATATACATATATGTATGCGTGTGTATGTGTACGCTTATAAATTATATATGTATACATAATATAAAATATATATATTTATATACATATAAATATATATACATAAACATCAAACAGAGGCAGATATTGGCCAATTCCCTTACCCCCAGCGATGACGTCTGATCTCTTAGGAAGGTGTCAGGAACTGAGCGATCTGTTCAGCACCGCTTTTTTTGGAGAAGGGAGCATGATGCCCCTGCCCAAAGCCACCACTGCCCGCAGCGCTGGGGGTCAATAGCCCCCGCAAAGATCCGGGCTCCGAATGTTCGCGGCCCTTAAAAGCAAAGAGGAGCAGAGGTTAGGGGTGCGAGCGATAAAGCTTGCCTTTCATTTCGCTTCTATTTTACGGCACATCGAGGCAGTGAAGGGAGAGTGAGAGGAGACATCAAACACCAGCAAGGTAATTGCATTCACATTGCAGGAAGCCGTCCTGCTCCTTGCGGGCTGCGGCCGGGCAGCGGCGGGAGTGGCCGGCCCGCCAGCACCGTGACTCACTGGAGGCTCCTGTCACACTCACACACGCCTTTTCGACCCCAAATATAGCCCTCCACCGGCCGATTCCCTACGGAGCCCGGCCCCCAAATCCCCACTTCTCTGCGCGGCAGCCGGCTGTCGAGCAAACCCTGACAGAGGCTCAGGAGGGGTCGGAGATGGCCACGGGGGGATATCCACGGGCATTCCACACCATGCGGCCAGCGGGCATCCCAGGCCAGGGGTGGGCACGAACTGGAAGCCAGGACTGTTCAGCCGAAGAGACCCCACCGGCAGCGGGCCGGGGCCGTCCCGCACCTCGCAGAGCTGCGCTGGACCTGGAAGTCTCCGAAACCTCGGAGAAAAACATGTACCTGGGAAAGAAACAGAGCCAGAGAGGGGAAAAAAACAAGGCCCCCCACCACGTGTAGTCTAAACATGGTCTCAAGGCCAGCTCTGTAGAAAACACGTGGTTTTTCTCCCTTCTGACCCACGGGAAGCATCAGGACCTGCTCATTCCCCTCCATTCCCCTGCCTGCAAAAAATAAAGATTTACCGTGCCGCAAAAAGATGGCCGTGGAGGAGAAAGCAGTTGGGGAAGGAGAGATTTCGCTTCGGAGCAACCACGCTGAACCCCGCCGGAGACGGCCCGGAAACTGCGGCTCATTCCCTGCCCGGCGCGGGGGCAGCCCGGGGTGATGGCAAAGCCCTCGGCACCCCTCCGCCCCCGCTACCTCCGGGAAGGTGACTCCGAAAGGCGTTAGGGCAGGAGCCAAGGATGTCTCTCCAACATTAAATTATGAAAATACCGCCACTAGGTGTTTTTCCTGCTTCCTACCCCGATGGATGACTGCAGGAGACACACGGCCTTTTTTATTCTCATCATAATAAGCATTAAGAATATCAAGCATGAAATGTTAGTAATGTCACTACAGCGATGCAAACGCGTGTAAACATAACTACGAGCTTTAAGAAAATCCCCAATAAAGACGGAATGCATGTACAAGTGTTGTGTTTGCAGGTATAGAATTATATTCATCTTGGTTCTGTGTTCAGGAATACATCTGAGTATACACGATTTTCACAAGTGCATTTCAGCATTACTGCACACCAAACAGACGTTATACTGAAGACATACGAAGGAGGGGAAAACAAGAGCAAATGTACTCATGGTGATTTTATTAAACTATTTATAAGTAGAAAGCAAACAATATTATGTACCTTGCATGATCATACTGTAGGGACACTTTCTAAAACACGGGTACGGTATGCAAGCATATCTTTTATAGATGTGCAGATTGTATATATGAAATGCGGGCCGCATTTTCCTCTTTATTCCAGAAAGCACATATATACTTTCTGAATCTGCCAGTCAAATAGAGCTGACGGTTTATGTATGCATAAGAACTATCGGCCAAACCCATATTTCCTATGCAGGAACAAGTAGAATGCATAGAGCATAAAAGTCATATTTGCTAACGTCACTTCTGTGCAAAAAATGACAAATGTTCTGTCACCCGGCTTACAATTCACTAGACTGCCCTCGGTCTCTGCCCAAGTAAGAGCGAAAACCGAACGTGCCGCCATATATTCCCGCTTTTCCAGAGCCCACTTCAGAGCTCCGACTCTGTTTGCATCTTTCTGGAGCCGTTGGAAGCTGCATTATTCCCTTATCTTCGTTCTCCCTTTTTTTTTTTTTTTTTTTTTTTTTTAATTTGTTCTTTCAAAAATAGGCCCTGACCTCAAAGGTCCCCACTGCTACTCCACGAAAGGGAGCGAGACCGCTCCGTGGCCGGGAGGCCGGCTCCGCTCCCGGCTGCGCCCCTGCCCCACCGGACACTCCCGCTGGGCAGCAACCCGTGCCCCCGTTCCGCAGCGGGAGGGGAGGCGGGGCTTGGGAAAGGGGTACTTGTCTGCTTGTCCCGGACTACTGCAAAGGGGAACAAGGAGGGATCCTCCGGTAAAGAGGAGCAGAGGAGGAGGAGAGAATTGACCTGCAGATGATCATAGCACGGGCATCTGTGTACTCACCCAAACCTCCGCGAGTCTCCGACGTGCACTCTGGACCGACTCGCGCCTCTACTAACATGGCTCGTCTGGTCCCAGGTGAAAAGGCAGAGGGTAACCCTCCTGCTTCGGCAGCCCGCAGCGAGGGGGACTTTTGTGGGGATGCTGGGATCCATGTCTCAAGGCGGGCTCCAGAGGATCGGAAAAAGGGGGCGGGGGGAGTAAGACTTTGCAGCTTCCCACGAAATGGAATTACAGTAAGAATAATGATTAAAAAGTCGGGCTGAAGAGGGGTAAGGTCAGGAGCCATGGGCTCGTTCCTGGAGGGGCAGTGCATCGCCGCTGCCTCCCCGCCCGGGGAGGTGGGAGACTGGGAGTCTCGGACAGCCCCTTCTCCGATGAGTGGGGCTGGCTGTCTTTCTAAATAAACTATACAGACATCGTATGTACATCTATAAAAATATACCTCTATATGTATATACATATATATGAAGGCAAACAAAACGGACCTCGGGAGACTCCTTAGAAGAGAGTCCTCTTCCCTTCCGTAGGAGGCACCCTCCCCTCCACCGTCAGGACACCCATTGCCTGCTCAAGGGGCAGTCGCCGCTCTGCCACTCTCCCAAAACCAACTCAAAGGCCTCAACCAGGGGACTCCGGGCTGAGGACAACCTCACCGCTCCGCCGACAGCCCGCAGTGGCGGCGGCCGGGCCCGCGGTGCCGGAGCCGGCTCTCTGGGCGGCGGAGGGCGCATCTCCTCTGTCCGTCGCCGCCGCCGCCACATGAAAGCGCTCGGCAGGGGGTGGGCGGGGAGTGATTATTATTTATGAGATTAATGAGATTAATGAGGTTAATGATATTAATGATATTAATGATATTAATATAGGCGCAGTGTCCGCGGCCCCGATTGGCTGCCGGGGCTGCCCGCTGAGCCCGCTGCAGCCAATGGGAGGGCCGGGACGTGGAGCGGCCAAGCCCCCCCGGCTGCGGCCCGTGTGCCGGGGCAGCCTCCGCCGCCCCCCCGCCCCGGGATTTGCTCCCTAATTGACCTAAATAAGGAGCTCGTGAACGGCGGCCCCGGGGCGGCGCGCACACACACGGACACACAGACACGCACACGGACACACAGACACACACGGACACAGACGCACACACGGACACGCACACACAAACAGACACACGCAGACGCCCGGCAGCGCCCGGCGCCCGCCGCTTCCCCCCGCGCAGATCCCATTCGACGCGGCGCTCCGCCCACCGCAGGATCCCCCTCTCCTGCCCGCCGTTTAACTCGCATGACATTTTTATTTCGTTATTAGCGTTTTCGCGCAGAATCTGGCGCCTCCGATGGGTTGTCGGGCTGCTTTTTTTTTTTTTTCCTTCCCCGTTCCCTTCCCCTCCTCCCCCTCCCCCCTCCCCTCCTAGCTTGCAGGAAATGATGGCAAACCGCGATCTGAAATGATTACTCCGGAAAAAAACGCTTTTATACCAGGAGAGCATCCACGGGGCTAGGCAGAGGCGAGAGGCGGCCGCGGGGCAGCGGGGAGCCGAGGAGCCAGCCGCCGGCGGAGCCGGGACCCGCTCCCGCAGTTCTCTCCGACGATGCCGGACGAAGCCACGGAAAACGCCGGCTCCACCTCCGCCCGCGTCTCGTCCTTCTTCATCGAGGACCTGCTGGGCACCGAGGGCACGGCGGGCGGCGGGGCGCGGCGGGCGGCGGGCGGCGGCGGCGGGCGCGGGGGTCC
>JACBWW010000020.1:36513-50450 GCA_020086605.1 Lanius collurio
TTTTCTTTTCCCTCTCCCTCTCCCTCTCCCTCTCCCTCTCCCTCTCCCTCTCCCTCTCCCTTTCGTCTCTGGCAATTCCAGTCTACTGAACTGTTGTGAATTACTAGCTTTATTCGGAAATCCCCTCCAGGATTTTTCCGCAGGTATCAAGCACAGTGTCTAGAGGAAGGAGATTTAGCTGAGAGCTCTGAACTGACTTCAGAGGGAGGCAAAGAGTTTCGAAAAAGGATGCTCTGTCCCAGGGTCACAGCATGGGCCGATTCGCCTGTGCCCCGACACCTCTTGGGCCGGAGCACTCCTCTGAGCGTGCTCAGCTCCCTAGAACAGCCAGTTACTGGCTTTTGTAGCACCTTTTTGTAGACTTTTATAGCTGTCTTCCCGGAAAACTCCAGGGAGAGAGCTAGTGATACCATTTTCTCTGCCCTTCCTCCCCGGGATGCCCAGCGCAGGCGAGGGATGTCCCCGCTGTCCCGAACCTCTGCCTGCCCCGGGGGGCGGAGGCGGGGTGGTTTGAGACCCCAGCAGCAGCCGACAATTCATGTCCAGCCACTGATGAACCTCTAAAACGTGTTTTATTTAGGGACTAGCAGCGCCAAGGTGCCCAAACCCGTTTAATGATTTTAATGAACTTTTAGGACAACGCTCCTGTTCCGGACCCACTCGCCGCGGTTGTGTCTCGGGAGAGCTTGGGAGATGGTTCAGAGAGCGCTGCGAGGTGCCGCTGTGTCTGCAATTTCCAGGGTCTTACTTGCAAGGGGATATGAAATCCAGGGAGTGACTTTTACTCTCGAGTACCTCGGGGGATAAACCAATCTCGATTCAGTAAACCAAGCAAAACCAGACTTCGGCGTTTCTGTACCATCTAATCAGATTTCATTTCCATCAGGTTTAGAGTCAGAGAGTTTTTGTGCTCTGAGCTAAAATGGAAATATAGATATGTATGACGAGTGATTTCTGGTAAAAAGCTTTCCCAGGTGAAAGGTTTCCACTCCGCACGATGTTAACTTCTAGTGCAGGATTATATTATTAAAAGGAAAAGGTTCTGTCTTCCTGCTCTGCCGCTGTGAGGAATTGGCCACCGGGTCCTCATGCGTCCCAGACAACGAGGTTCTCCACAAATAAAATGCAAGTGAAGTGTGGGCTGAAAAAGCACCAGTGTCGGAAAATCTCTACCTATTGCAAGAAAAACTGTTGCTTGTAACCGGCAGCCTTTGGGAGCCCGGGAGAGAACCGCGGTGGTGCGCAGCGGTGCTGAGGGCGAGCAGCCGCAAGGGGATCCATTCTCTGGCCGCTCTGAACCCGGATCCTCTTTGCTGGCTCTGATCCTCGCAGAACGCGGAGGCTGCGGCCAAAGCCGCTCCTGCCCAGGGCTGCTCCTACAAGAAGCTGGGGCTGCTCCACGCGTCCCGGGAACTATTCGGCGAAATAAACCCCTGAATTTTGGGAAAGACTCTCGCCCCTCCACCCCTTCGGACGCTGTTCCCCACAAAAAGTCTGGATCAGATGCGGGGCAGGGGCTCGGATTGTGTTGCTGGGGGCCTGGAGAGGGCCTGGGGGGATCCGCTGCCTTCCCCCGCTGCAGTCCCGCTCCTTCCGAAGGAGGACTCTTCGCAGGTGATTGGGTTGCGCAGGACAGGCTCTTGCTGTTGGACTTATTTCCCGCCGAGGATAAGGTGACCTAGCAGAGGGCATGAGGAGCCCGGTAAGGATCTGACTTGTAGAACACGCAGCAGGGAGACAGGGGGTCCCCGTTCCGTCCCCCTCCCGCCCCACTCCCCACCATCCTCTTGTGGCCAGTGAATTGATTCCAACTTGCCCCAGTGGCCTAAGAGATCCAGCTCTGTAGCGTGCTCCCTCTGCAAGAAATTTATTGGAAAAAAAAAAAAAAAACAAAAACCCAGAAAACAAAAAAACGGTTTTGAAAAGGGGCCGAAGGGGCTGGGAAAGGATGACAAACCTTTCCCAGCAGGATGTTACCGGGCCACGTCTCCCAGGACTGGGCTTGGACTGCTCGGGGAGTGGAGGGGGCCACGGTGAAAAAAACCCGATTGGATGATAAAACTTGTCTCCTTCTTCACTTTCCTTCTTGTTTCTGTCTTTTTCAACTTTAACTTTTTCTTCCAAGAAAATATCTTCTAGGAGAATACACTGAGTCAAGGCATTAACTTTTTAGGACGGATTTTTTCTTTGTTTTTGGAACTAGAAGAGAAATAGTTTTCAGCAAGAACAGATGTGATCACCTGGGACGTGCCCCACTCACAGACAGAGGGGAGGCCAAGACAGGAGCGCAAAGAGAGACCCGACCTGGCATCCAAGTCACCCATGGTCCCGGTTTTACCATCTCAGACTGAATTTCTTAAACTATATTTTCGGCTGCTTTTTCACATTTTGTACCTCTCTGCCTCGGCCCTTCCCTAGGCCTTTGCTTGCTCTCTCTTAAATGGATATTTTACTCTGATAAAACCACCAGTTTGTATAGGAGACTGCAAGACAAATGCAACAAGTTTGGGCATTTGGCCAGTAATCATGTTGATGGAAGATAGATACATTTCTTTTTCGACTGGCGGAAAATGTGCAACTCTCCATTAAAATTTGAGTGCATTCATAAAGTGAAAAAAACATTACACGAAAAAGAGCAGAAACCCGCTCTCTCAAGTACCAGTGCGTTAAGGATTAACTCAGTCCAAAGCCTTAAGATGCCCGCTGATTTTAGCTCATGGAATCTCTGGCATCACAATACTTAAAAGCCTGTCAGCACTTCTATTGCCAACTCTTTCTCAAGGGCGTCTCGCTCGCCTTCAGCAGTTTTCGTGGTGGAAACCTCGAGATTCGGACTAAAAGCCGTCTTAAAAGCCGGTTGGAAGCATTCCTCTGGCTTAAATGGGGTCGTAGAGACGGAGAGGTTTCCCGGTGATCTGCAACTGATGGTGGCTCTAAAATCGCTGGAAGTCCTGCCTCGAGTAGTGCAAACGGGTTTTAAAACGCTACAGTGCTGAGAGGTGATGGGAAGCAAAAGTTCTCAAGACAGTACAGAAACACATCAATCCTTTCCCAAGTTCCACAGCTCAGGTGAGCGCTTCTCCATCTCCCAAAGGCACACCTTGGTGAACCCGCACACCCCCAAGCTGCCGGCCAGCACTTTCTCCTTTGAAAGATACAGCAGAGCTCTGCTGACCCGAGGGGAGGAGGACAGGATGTATAGGGGATGGTGAGGTGTGGGGGAGCGTGTGGAAGTTATGTGTGGGTTTTGGGGTGGCCTGACACCACAGGGCTCCTTGGGAGGAAAAAAAGGTCCCTTTCTCCCCAGAGAAACCATGTGTACCCAGTCTGAGAGTCTACAGGTGAAAGGACCACAGGAAGACACGTTGGCTCTATGAACTACTCTTCCAGTCTACCCCGCTGCCGAACAGCGACATGGACAATCTTAAGCGAATGCCCTCAGCCGACTGCCCGGGGTCGTGCCAGGTGCTCTACAAACACGGGGAAGGGGTTCGCGTCTCCCAGCTTCCCCTTTCCATCCTTTCCTCTCTGACTGCCATGGCTGCTTTTCCTGGCCGGACTCCACCTCATTGCCCTGATTTTATTTCCAATCTTCTCCCTCCGCTCTTCTCCTTCAGGGCAGAGATCTCCGTTCTACCATCCCACCTCCTCTTTGAGCCTTTGCCGTGGGCTTTGGCTCTGCCTTCCCTCCGCCCACTCACAGTGAAGGGCCTAGGCTGGAGAGCAGCCAGCCCTGTCCTGCCTCGGCTGCCCAGGGCACTCTTTCGGGACACCTTGCCTTGCTCCACCCCCCCTTCTTCTCCGTTTCCCGTCTAGTGTCTTCTCCTTTTCCTTCTCTCTCTCCTCTCTGCAGCCTCCCCTCTCTCTTTCCCTCCCCTGCACGGCTCCCCCCGTCCTCAGTCCTTTGGCTCCCCCTAGCTCCATCCCCTCCCTCGGCCAGCACGACCCCTCCTCCTACCCGGACCCATCCTTCCCTCCGCCCCGGCTGCCGCCCTCCCGCCGCCGCTGCCAGTCCTGCAGCACGGCTCGGCTCCGCGCTGCTCGGCTCGGACACGCTCGGCTCGGACACGCTCGGCTCGGACACGCTCGGCTCGGACACGCTCGGCTCGGACACGCTCAGCTCTCCGCGCCATGGTGCAGCTCGGGGGCGGCCGCCGAGCCCCACCAGCCCCGGCCGCACCGCCGGCCTTCAGCATCGACAGCATCCTGCAGCCCGGCCCCCGCCGCCCGGCCAGGGAGCAGGGCACAGCCGGCTGCGCACTGCCGGAGGAAGAGGAGGAAGAGGAGGGAGAGGGGCCTGAGGAGCAAGACCCCAGTAAAGGCTCCAGCGACTCGGGTACGGAGCCAGCAGCCGCCTCAGGCTGTCCCGCACGTCGGGTCGCAGTCCGGCCCCACCCAGGCGGTACCTGGGGCACCTCCAGCACCGCCGGGCCGGGCCCGCGCACACGCAGACACGGACACGGACACGGACAGACAGACGGACACAGACACAGACACACAGACACACGCAGACACACGGACACACAGGCGGACACAGAGACAGACACACGCAGACACACAGACACACACAGACCCACAGACACGTATACACGGGCATAGTCACAGACACACACAGACCCAGACACACGCACACACAAACACAGAAAGGCACACGCACAGGCAGGAGGAGGGGAGGCTCCGCGGGCGGACGCGGGGAGATGCTGCCGCACACGCACCAACCTGCTTCCAGGGAGTTGTGCCCCCTTCCCGGCCTCCTGGGGCTGTCCCGTGCCCGGGAGCCTCTCACTTTCCTGTCATACAGGGGGCAGAGGGATTTCCTCGGATCCTTATGGAAGCGCCTCACCCTTTTGCTCCCCTCTGGAGGGTGTGGGACCGCGGCCAGCCCTCGGCAGCCCCCTCCCCATCCCGTCCCCCACCCTCTCCCTGCTCTCCGCCGGGCCGTGCGTGCATGCGGGCGGGGGTGCGGGCGGTGGCGGGGACTGATGCTGCGCTTTGCCCTTGCAGGCAGTGAGTCCCGCCGGCTGCGGGCAGAAGGGAAGAGCCGCGGCCTCCGCCCTGAAGGCGGGGATGCGGGGTCCCCGCTCCCCATGGAGGGACTGCGCATCCCCCGGCAGCCGCCACAGCGAGAGGCCGGGGGCTGCGGCGCGGAGAACGGCAGATCATCGGCGGCGGGCGGCAGGAAGAAGACGCGGACCATCTTCTCCAAGAGCCAGGTGTTCCAGCTGGAGTCCACCTTCGATGTGAAGCGCTACCTGAGCAGCTCCGAGCGGGCCGGGCTGGCCGCCGCGCTGCACCTCACTGAGACCCAGGTGAAGATCTGGTTCCAGAACCGCCGCAACAAGCTCAAGAGACAAATGTCGTCCGAGCCCGACGGCCAGGGGCCGGGGTCCGCCGATCCTCCCGGGGAGCCGCAGGTCCCCGCTGCCGCCGCGGCCCTCTCCTTCCCGTCCCTCTACAAGGACAGCCCCCTGCTTAGTCGCTGCTTGCTGCCGCTGCCTTTCCCCCTGCTCTGCCCAGGCAGCGCCATCCCCTACCTCTACCTCCCCGGGCCGGGCAAACACTTCAGCCTGGTGGACGGGGACGTATAGCCTCTCTCCCGGCCCCCGACCTTCCCTTGTCGGGGGCCGCCCCGATTTTATTTATGACCCTGCTGTGCCTGTGGAGTGTCCATCTTTTCCACAGCAGCCCCCTGGCCCACGGAGGGGCCGCCCGACTCCCCCCCACGCGTGTCCGTGGGCTGCTACCACGTTGCTAAAGCTCGAAAGAGCGATGCCAACCAGCCCGCTCTCTTGCAGCGCTTTTCCTGTGGTCAGGACCGAGGAGAAAACACGGAGCCACCAAAGAAACCGGGACGTGCTCTGCCTGCCTCCCTTCCAAATTACCCGGTTCCCGTATTACAGGAGGGCCGATGCTCTTCCTCAGTCCATGGGGGCTGTGTCCCCACGTCTGTCCCAAGCTCTGTGGCCGTCTCTCTACCGTGAACTGAGTCACGTTTAATACAGATTGGTAATGGCGAAGGCCTCTGTGTGCTCCTCTATCTCAAACTCTCCACCTCTAATATCCCTCAGAATAGCTTTTCCCCATCTTTAGCATTATCAAAATGTAGACACCTTTCCTCAGATCTGGTTCTTAAACTGTGAGAGCATTATCAAAATGTAGACACCTTTCCTCAGATCTGGATCTTAAACTGTGAGTTTCCTGCTTTTTTCCCCTCGGAAGAAACGTCCCAAGCTCCCTCTTATACTTTTTGTGCTAACCGGTTCTCAGACTGGGGCTCGTGTGATGTTTTTAAAGAACAAGACAAGCCGTCTCTTGTGCTAATCTCGTCCCTCGAAATCTCGTGGGACGGTTTTACCTGCTACCCTAGAGTAAAGAAGTGAGGTTTTAATTTTTTTTTTTATATATATAAATTTGCAAACGCTTTTGTCCTCCTTTGATTTCAAAGTTTACACTCTTTATGTGCCAAGGTTGGAAATAAACCTTTTCAGAAAGTTGAAACTCCTGCCTTTTCAATAGTCACAACTAGATACTATCAAAGGAAAGATATTTCCTGGAGTGCATCGGTGGTTTTTATTTTAAAAATAAAGAGCACAATTTAAAAATAAAAACGCAATCGTGGCATTACGAAATTCACCCTTGCATGGGCGAGTGGCAACTCATCGAGTTTTCCAGTGGGGAAAAAAGCGCGATAGTTGTTTCGGCTAGATAAGAAGGGGTTTTCTTTCCTTTCCCCACTCTTCTTCGGTTTGTCTTTCCGCGGGCAATTGACGCAGATGAGCAAAGATCCCCTAGCCCAGCGAGGGGACCCCGGCACAGGCAAATCCCGCTGCTCGGGGCCGCTGCCGGGGTTCGCTCCCAGCCGGGGAGGTGCCGCAGCCGCGGCTGCCGCTGGCGTCCTGCAGCCGGGAGCCGGTGCCGCTGCGGTCCCGGCGCCAGCCGAGCTCGGGAAAGCGGCTTCCGCGGCTGTCTGAAGTTTTCTCGCCGTTGCGGTGGTCTAGGAGTGTTGTTTGACCTCCACTCTCGCTTTTTAATCCGTTTCGAATTAGTGTCAAGCAGCAAGAGGAGTCTCACAGGGTGCCCTTGCTCTGGGAAAAAAAAAAAAAAAAGTTATAGATGCTGTGGCAAGGGTGGTGCAACCAAGTGAAAGCGCTTAAGGGGACCTGCCGAGTGCACTTCACAGCTCAGGTTTCCCCAAACTACCACTCCCGGGGAGGTACAGGCGACGAAGTGACGGTCTGGATTGCAGGACCCACGCTTCTTTTCTGGTCTGACTTTATAATGATAGTTAAAGAAATTAAAATCATCTGAGTCTGCTAGTTGCTCTGGAGCTAACAAACACTTAGAGACACATACAAGTGATGATGTCCTTATTTCCCCGGGTGATGATCTATGGTTCCTCTTTGTATTTCATCATTGATGATCTATATCGGAAACTTCCTTTGATTTTTTGTTCTAATATTTCCCATGTCGATAAACCCTTACTCGACTACTGCCACTGGATTAATCAATACCAATAGAAGCAAGTCCACCTTTTTCTAAATCCTTACCGATGGTCAGATGCAGCAGTTGTACACTAAGGTCCCTTTCTCTAGTTTTTAAGATGGAACAAAACTTTATTTAAAAGACACTGTCCTTCCACATGACTGCAGCCTCGGATGCCTCCTTGGTGAAAATAACGATCAGAAATCGTTATTTGGCAATTGATCTACTTTTCACCGCATTTATCAAACCATTTTCAGTCTTCTCTCTGTTTTATCATTTTTCCCTCCAAATTGTTGCTGGAGCTACAGAAGCATCTGAAGAAAATATGGACCCACAAAAACGGAGGGTGGTTTGTTTTTTTCAATGGAAGCAACGGGAAGAGTAGCTCTGCATGCAGGAGTAGTTAGCACGCAGTCAGGTTTCACAACGTGCTGCTGACCGACCCCAAAGCCACGATGGTTACGAGTTAATGAACAACGAACGCCTGACACACCGATGTAGCTGGGCAAAGCAAATAACTATCCCAAAATATTCGTTTCCCATCAAGATATAAGTGGTGGTTCTGGGCTGGTTCTAAAACCAAGTTCAGGATCCATCGGGATTCCCAGCCGAGCAGTCAGTGCTGATCACACTGAATATTACTGACATTTCTTTTCCAGCTCAAACCAATTGTGTTTGCAATTATAAATCGCTCGTTACAACAACAGGGGATTGCTACAAGCAGGACATTTAGTACTGCCTAAGCTGTTGATGGGCCACTTCAAGGAATGATGCAGAACACAACAGAACAAAACAAGCAAAAAGGCAAACAGACCCCAAACAAACTCCAAACAACCCCCCAAACCAACCAATCAAAAATTAACCAGAAAAATTTTCCAATTTCAACAACCCCCCCCCCCCAAAAAACAAAAAAACAAACCTAAACCCCCAAACCCTCAAACACACAAAAAATCTGTGAGAGCTAGGAAACAGTATGAGGGGGGAAGAAAATTAAAATACAAGCAAACAAACAAACAAACCAAACCAGAAAATCAACCCCAGCTCCAAATAGTGCTAGAGATAATGAGCTGCTGGAACTGAGATTTTTTAAAAACGTGCTGTAAAGGTTTGATGCAATGAAAAGAGATAGTGCAACTGCTTGAGAAGACTATGGAGGACACAATGTTCTTCCATATTATCTGTTAAAAGCTCATATAAAATGTTTTATTTTTTTTTTTTAAATGATTATAACAGTAACTAGAAGCCCAGGCTGTGCTTGAAGATCGCTTGTGTTAGGTATGGCACATATGTACCAACAGACTACCTTGGAATGCTCTATAAATTAATAGTAAAGAAAGATACGGATAAGAGCTGGCATCTGAACCTTCCAAAAGAAAGATGGTAATTAAATACAACATTTATCAACAGGAAAATATGTTTAAAAAGCAGTACATACACGAATGCATTGCTCATTGAAAGAGTGCAATAAAAGGGCTTAAAAAATCTGATCAATCACTCTCTCCTCCATCTATTCATAAAAGCCCCACAAGGCTCATTCTAAGTGCAGCAGCTCCAGATAACTTGATTTTCATTTCACCTGTTATGCTGCAAAATTCCCCGAGTTTCAGATGAACAACCACACAACTTTTCTTGTACAAAATGTGCTGAGAATTAGAAAATTCAATTATTGCTGCTGGACAGTAAGCCTTCTTACTTCTCTGCTCTGTCAGCAGGTTTTTGAAAACTCCCATAGGACTGGCTTCCCACTGGAGTCTCCTAATCAGGCATTTGTTACCATTTTGTTTGGTTTTTCTTTGCTGCTCTCTATTCATCACATACACCTTGATGGACCAGCACAAGGATACTGTGCCAGCCCCTCTTGTCAGCTCCCCTGCTGTTTAGACTTCTGCTCCTGACTGGGATGGGGCTCACCTGCACAAGGTGGGGGAAGGAGTACTAAAAGCTAGAGAGAGGAGTTACTCAGTATAGCTCTATGGCCTTTCCAGAGGTTGAGTATGAAAAATTTCCTGCTTATTTTCCCCTTTCCATGGATTTGTTATATTTTTCTTTTTCTTTTTGGGCTAACTTGAAATTGTAACTTGCATTTTCTTCCCATTTTTAAGGAAAGGATTGAAATTACTACACATTTTATATGTTCATATACAAAAGAAGGGTTTCATCTGCCTTAGGGGGAGGCTTGCATTGTTACCCCAAAAAGCAGTAATGTTTCATGTTCTGCAAGGAAGCCTCCAGTGAGTGACACCAGAGGAATTAGATGAAGAAAAAAGAATCATAGCTTTATCTCCCAGGGGAGACTCATTTAAATCTAGGCAAGATTAATAAAATTTAAGGAAGATAAGAATTCATTGCAGAATCTCAGAAAAAGAACAACATGGACAATCCAAAAATTGTTATGAACAAGAAGATGTAACTTTGGAGAGGCGCACAGTAAAGATGGTCTCTCTGCATCTGCTGTGCAGTGAGCATCTAACTGCACTATTTTTTGGAAAGCTAGTAGTTTATTTCCTTTTCGTATTCGTGTGAACCTACACGGTGGGCTCCTTTTGCAGGTTAAACTTGGACTTGGTCTGGCTCTGCTTTCCTTTCTGCCTTTCCCTTGATGAGGAGGAAAATACAAGACCTCTAGAATATATCTGATATAGAGCAGAATTTGTCAGATCGAGTCTTTAAGATACTTTCCTTTTAAAAGAATCTGAATTTTAATATCCTTATAGCTGCTATGTGAAATAGTAACCATATTGAAAAAATAAGGCATAGATTTACTGGAGAGGCTTGGAAATGCCTGAAACTCATTGTTTTATGCATCTACATTTGTCTCAACACTGATGTTTAACATGCTCTTGCATCCAGAGGTGTGGTTGTCAACCAGCTCATCTGTCACTTTAAAATAGAGATCATATAAATAGCTTAAAAATAAAACCTGTAAAATGCTTATTACTAAAAATAGGGTCCATCAAACATCATAATTTCAGGAATATTTATCTTGCATCTCATTCTGTGTTTTATTAATAAAAGCCTTTTATTTAAGACAATAATTTAACTCTAGAGAGAAACAATGAGTTCTGGAATGGGAAATGTGACTGCAATATAATCAGTGCATAAGGGGGGCAATAATATCTGCCTCTTCTCTGCTCTCAACACCTCAATTACATTGGTGCTGGTCTTTATATATGATCCAACAGAGACCAGCAATTGAGAATATACAAGCAAGGAAAGTTTGCAAGGTCAGAAAATCTGCAGTTAGTTAGAAGGAGCAGGAAAGGAAGACATGGAGAGGCCTGAAGGTGGCTCTGAGGGTAGAAGCACAGCAGCAGGTAAGAGATATTCAAGCAAAATTTTGTGGTGCCCAGCTGTGAGACTTTGAGGCCCTAGTGGGCAGTGGAGGCTGCTTTTGCAAGCAGCTGTGTGATCAGAATATTAAGAGTTGTATCTGGAGTCAGCAACCCAATAAACCAGCTACAAATCATGAGTCTACCAGGACAGTAGGGTGTTGTGCCAGACCAGAAATGATGGGGGAGTCTGAGGACAAAGGCAGAGGCAGAGCATTGTGTAAAGACCTCATTGGACAGATCCACCCCTGAATTTTTGATTCCTCAGTCTGCTGCAGTCATATGTGTCCTTTGAGACAGTGGTTTCTGAGCTGTCCTGGCTGGAGCAGAGGCAACCCCAGCTTTTTGGTTTTTGTCAGTTTGTGACTTGTTATAGAGAAAGAAGGGACACTTCAATAAATAACTGATCCTCTCCCACAGTTTTGGTTTTTTCATTACTTTTACACTTAGATTTAGAGATCACAAGTATAACCTTTATAGAGGATGCATCATATGTAAAATCATCTGGGGAAGTTTTCTCTCATGGTTGTCTTCTATTTGGAATTTAAATTATTGAACCAGTATGGTTCTTTCCAAGTGGGGATGTCATTTAATAACTGATGAACATCAACACTTGTTTGAATCTGGATGAGCTTTCATCCTAGCTGTTCTCCCCAAATCTGCCAGATCCAGATCCTCATTTCTTTTTAACAGCCAGCTGTAGGGCAGCCACAAGAACCTCAGTTCTGCCTATATATTTTATCTGGGAACACTCAAAGTTTTGCGCCCACCAGTGAGAAAATAAAAGTTACACACAGAGCCAACATGACTGTGAGATTTATGTAAACTCTTAGCTCCTTCTAAGCATCATGAACAAATACTTTACTGAAAAATAATTCCTATGTGCAGTTATTATGTCTTTCTAAAGTAACACTGATGCTGAAATCAGAAAGATTTGTCCGCCAGTTAACCACAATGTTCTCTGTGTTCCAGTCTGCTCAGAGATGTCTATCAGCATGAACATGTAGGGACTATGAGATATATATACAGTTTCTT
The DNA here is from genome assembly GCA_020086605.1 of Lanius collurio. NCBI lineage: Eukaryota > Metazoa > Chordata > Aves > Passeriformes > Laniidae > Lanius > Lanius collurio. The sequence goes on from JACBWW010000020.1 coordinate 48,360, forward strand.
AAGTTACACCTGACAACATAAATATTCCCTTTTTCCATTTTTGTAAGTAAGTGACAAGTTTAGATCTATTTTGCAAATGAATAGCTGGGACTCATGGATAAATGTCTTTCACTCTTTCCTTGCCATGCTTGCAAGATCTACTGAATTTTTCACTCTTACTGATTTGTAGTGAATCCTTTGAGTGAACTGCTAAAGATCTGAACATTTCTGTGTTCTTTCATGCAAACAGATTTATAGTATCTTCACACTGATTCCTAATTATCACCTGAGAAAATAGCTGGTGCTCCTGTATTTTCTTGTTTGTATGTGCTTTAGCATATAATAAAACACTGAAAAACGCTGTATGGGTAAAAAAGTTTTGGTTTTAGCAGTCTCCAATATTTTCTACACGTAAGATTGTTTGATGTCTTCTGTGACCCAAACAGGGACATAACTCTCTGCCTTTTTGTATAGCACAAGGGAAGCAACCTGGAGCTGTTATGGTATATTACTGTGTAATTTCAGGGTTTGCTTAGGGAGTCATTAATGTGAAATTATAGATGCAAAGAACCCTAATTACTCTGTAGGAAATGCTATGTGGTAGGATGTGCATGTGTTTTTAAAAGACACTGCAATTTGTGGATTTGTAACTAAATATCTGCATTCAATTTCCATTATTGAATAATTACTTCACATATGTGTCTGCTTCCCTAGACTACCAAACCTGACATTTTAGTGGGTGAGGAGAATGGCACTAGTTTGTATATCCTTGTGTTAACAAGCTTTTAATAATCATGTGGTAAAGTTTTAAAATTGAGATGCAGGCAAAATAGATGAAAAGATAACAGCTAAATTAAAAAATACGTATATTTAGCATTATAAACTTACAGATTGCATCTTAAAACCTGTGAAAACCTATCTGGAAAATTCAGTTATATTTTGATATTGAGAAGCTCACAGAACTAAAAACATACCAAACAACAACTGTTTCTTAACGTTTTCATGGTGTTATTTTGTTAGAAGATATAATAATAAAATAATAAGTATTTTTTGACAGAAATTCTGATGTAGAAATGCAAAATATTTTGCAAATAGATATTAAAACTAGCAATTCAATTATTAAGATAATGCCACCTTTAATGAAACTCAACTCTCAGACATTTGCATGTCTCAAGGGAGACAGAGTCTATAAGCATTGCTATCAGAAATAGCAGATGACTGCTACAGTTAAGGCATCAGTCCCCTTTGTCATGTCATTGGACTCTGATCTGAATCAATGGGTAAATGTCCCCTAATATGCCTACTTGTCCCTTTATTGAAAAATCTTTTGCCCTGGGTCAGATGGCAGGATCAATGAGTCCTCATGTTTTCTGTTGAATTGGCTGGGTTCCTGTGTGGAAGGGGTTACTGAGGGTGGTGACAGCAGCAGCAAGGGACAGAGCTTGAACTGAAAGCACCTTCCACAGTAAATCTGGCTGGGGACTGCTGTAAGAAAACACCCAGACACGTTGTAAGTGAAAGCAATTTGGGGAGAGGCTCTGGGAACTTCTGAAAGGCATGCATATGTAAACATGTGGCTTTTCACTCTGAAGCTGTATTTTGGAGAGGTGCTGTTGTCAGGCTGCATTAGGTTACTCTGACCCTCACAGATCTGTTTGGAGGCTGAGTAACACATCTAGCAAACCCATTGGGGTATTGATACCAAAGTAAGTCAAGTGGCTTGGAACAAGTCTCTTGTTTTCTTTTCTGAAAAGAATTTGAGTCCTTCTCACAATAAAAATGGTGAGAAACCAATGGTTTAATTTGTTGGGTGCAAGACCTGAGATGAATGGTACACCAGGCTCTTAGAAATGGCAGAAGAAGAGGAGAAGTTCTTGCATCTTGTGAAAGGCTGTGTATGCTAATTTTCCAGTGCTGTTTCTGCTTTCTGCTGCAAGGACCTGAAGAATACACTGTTTATATTCTCAGACTGTTTTATATATTCAGATTATTCCAAGAAAAATATTTTATGAATATATAAAAAAACTACAATGAAGTGTAAGATTCACATATCAAACATAACACACCTCCAACATGAATGAAATTAAGGAGCAGAGACTTATCTGTAACAGA
>JACBWW010000020.1:50723-164665 GCA_020086605.1 Lanius collurio
GGGCCGGGCCGGGCCGGGCCGGGCCGGGCCGGGCCGGGCCGGGCCGGGCCGGGCCGCTTCCTGCGCTTTGCTTTCTTGTTTGGATTTCCTGGACTGTGCAGCTGATCACTGGATGGGTTTTGTTGCTGCCGTCATCTTGACTCTGCTTGCCTGCATCTGGAGCATCAAGGACTGAAAGGTACTGAAAGATAAACTGTGCTAAATTGAAAAAGAGTTGGGAAAGAAGAAGCTGAAGAACTAAGTACCAAGATGGCAAGGAATAGAAAAAAAGGACTGTGCCCCATGGGACTAAAACCAGTCTTTTCCTGAAAACTGTATGCAGGGCTCTTGGGCAAATTAAAGGGGCCAATCAAGTGAGGTGTAATCTCATGCACTGCAGTTGTAAAATGTATACATGCTGTGTTATGGGTAAGTTGGTAAAATGTGTAAGTACTGTGTTAGGTAGAAGTGCTGTGTTAAGTAAGTATAAGTAAGTAAAAGGCGTATGTACTGTGTTAGGTAAAAATAGAATAAGATGTACATGTAGTGAGTTATGTAAAAGTAAGTGAACTGTGTAAGTATGTAAAAGTAGGTAAAATGTGTAAGTATAAGATAAGTAAGCTAAATACACAAAAGAGGTGATAAGTAGGTATTAAGTAAAAATTGGCAGATGTGTGAGTTCCCACATGATGCCCAAAGAGGTGATGCATATTTTGGGGAGTTTTAAATCTTCTGTGTAATCATATTGGTTCATTGTACAGAAGTGCTGAGTTCCCACAGAGCTGGTTTTATACAATTTTCCACCTTATGTGGTAATTCTCACTATGTGACCTATCCCGTGTTGCCACATCATCAACACACTTCCTTCTATGGGGTGATCACTCGCTGTTGCCCTGTCAGCTCCCGGCAGGCTCCTCTCTGTAGGGTCTGCCCTGTGACACCTCCTGCCCCCAGGCTCCAGTGCAGACAAACCTCTTTGTGCTGCCATGTGCTCCTTTGGGCTGCTGCAGGTACATCCCGAGCCTGCAACTCAACTCCATCCCATCTCTTCCCCCAGAACAGTCTATCAGAGAAGATTTCCATGGTTACATACATAATCTTTATTACATCTGCATCTAATACACTCCTGAGCATTTTGCTGTGATTCTTTATCACCTGTGAGCAGACAAGAATGACTGGAGGAGTAGCATGATCCCTTAGGGAAGAAAGTGGAGGATGGATGTGAGGGGAGCATACCTACCATTAGGGCTGGCTGAGCTCTGGCAGAGGCGTAGTGTGGACTCAGATTTGTGTTAACTTCCTTCTGTCACTGCTGTAGGGGAAAAGAGCTATCAAATGTAAAGTGTATAATGCATTCACCACTCAGAGCTGGTGCTCTCCCACTGCTCTGGCTTCTGACCAGCAGATCTGATTATGTCAGGGCATTTTCGGACTTCATTTGGCCTTATACACTGTCTTGCCATGCATTTAGTAGGCAATATTTAACCAAGGATGAAAAGGGGAGAATTAAAGAAGAGGGATAACCAGCCAAGCTACTCGGGGTTATGTGGGAGACTTATGACAGGGTGAAGATGAGATTCCAGGCCTACAGAAATTTGATATCCTGAGAGGTGGAAGACAATCTTAATGGCTAGTGCATCAAAGTTGTTGTTTTCTTTTTGTTATTTCTCCTCAGACTGAAATACTGGCTATAGATCTGGTGAGGATTCTTTCAACAAAATATTTCTTTAAATGTAAATGCTGATTCATCTGAAACCTATCATGGGAAAGGAAGCATTTGGCTGAAATAATTGGCTCTTGTTCATTCTGGAAACACTGCAAAATCATCAGCATTTTTAGATGCAAGATTTTCAAAATGACAAGTGTTAATTTTAGGATTTGAAACAATACTTTTTTTTCCAAAAGAGGAAAAAGAATTACAGATCACCTGAATGAAATCTCAAATGTCTGAAGTAGAAACAAAATATTGACAAATTACAGAAACTAACTTTCAAATATTTGTGAATTGTTTTTCATTTTTGATAGCTTTATTTGGAAGATGAATATTTTAAAAATCACAGTATTAGTGAGCATGTAAAATGATTTCATTAATAGATTAAAAAGATCAATAAGGATTAAAGAGGAGCAAAATTCAGATGCATTTGAGCCCTTTTGTCTAATTTCACCATTCAAAACTGTGTTTGTTTCTTGGATTTAAGGCTGTCTTCTTGTCATATTAGGGGCCAACCTAACCCAAAGTCATGCTTTGGGTTCTCAGGTTATCTGGATACCTACAAAATCCAGACCCCACAGCCATATTTTACTTTGCAAGTAAATACATGAAGGCTGTTCAAGTAGTATTTCCAATAGCAATATGGTGAAATCAGTGTTGATTTTAATTATGCTTTGGAAGTACCCCATGGATCAGCTCACAAGAAAAAAGTTGAGGAGGAATTCAGCATTAAGTGTGCAGGTGTAAGGAATGGAGTCTGAAGCGATGAGCAAGAAATTGCTCTGCATAGCCCAGCTTTGCATGCTTTGAAAGACCTTCAAGACCACTCTCCAGAGCATGAAATAAAGGTCTTAAGTGTGACTTCAACTCTGCTAAGAGTGTACATTTCTCACTTTATGGTTCCCTGAAGAGAGTGAGAAATTGTACCCTTTCTCCATTAAGCAACCCTGCTGAAGAAGTGGCACATACTCACATTTTTTAATGAACAGTTGAGATAATGTTAGCTCTTGAGAACATGGAATGCAGAAACTGAACAGAGCAGCAGTTTTCACACTCCTGGGGAGGAGACAGAAACCTGTTTCAAAATATTTTAAAATCAATAAATATCAGATTTAGTGTCATTAAAATTCAAATTGTAGATCCAGAGAGGACAATCCATTGTCGTTGGAAAACATATTCCTTTAATAGTTAAATTTGCTCAATTCTACAAGCTCTCCAGATGGAAAATATTCCTGTTGGAACAGTTCTGAGAAAAACCTTGCTGGATTGAAACCTCACTTGCCTGTAAAGCAAGATAAGAAGCACCAATGGCATGAAAAGTGACTCTCAATAGTAAAGTAGTTTTTATGCCAGGAACCAAATAAATGAGTCCAAAAAAAGAAGCCAAAAATTCACAGTTTTAAGTGGCTCTGTATGAATGGAAAGAGAACTCAAAGGAGGGGAAGGGAACAGCACATGGTTAAATATTTGGAGAAAAATTCCATCAAAGCTAACATTCTATATAACTACTAGTGATATTTCTTTCCTGTTAGATTAAACTGAGTTTAATTTGCATTGTAACTTATGTATTGGATATTATCAATAATGATATAACTGTCTTCAATTAATGTGATCAAAATGAGTTAATTAAAACACCATCAAAATAGATTCTTGTATAGAAAATATAGAGCAGGTCAAACTGGCTGAAAATGTGTGATGTGGATTAAAGTTGATCTCAGTGGAGTGGATGGCCATTTATGATCAGGTGCAAGGACTTAAAGCTGTATAACTTCACTTGAGCAAAGTGTCTGTTCCCGAGTTATGACAGAAGGATTCACACCAGAGTCTGGAGTTGCAGAGGGCTCAAATTTCATTTCTTCAGGCTTCATGAACAAATGGCAGAGCTATGAGCTAGATCCTATGTAAATGATTAAGCTTAAGTGATTAGAACATTTGTGACACTAGTTATAGATAATTTAGTGTCTATAATCTGATTTACTAATGAACTCTTGATTTAACATCTCTTGTGATCTGACACGCTTGGCTGAGTATTTTTAAGATTTCTGCTGAAGGAGGGACCAGTAAAAATTCATACAGTTGTTCACACTTATGTGCTTGTCTTACAGACAAACAATTGGTATTATCAGCCACTATACTCAGAATTATTTTTTTCTTCTGTAGAAAAGGGACCTTAAAGGTAATTTCACTGTCTGTCTGAAGACCTTATGGTGAAAGAAGATGTGGTCTGACTTTGCCTTTCAACATGCTCCACCTCTTTGAAGTCTGAGCTCAATAGAAAAACAACCTTTAGACTTCTTTAAGAAATAGTGTTGGAGAACTGGTACTTGGTCAATTCTTGACTTTGTGAGGGCATAAGATTGACTAACACAAGTCCTGTTCTGTACAGGATGTGTCCAAAAATCTACTTCTGTGAAAATGTCTAATAAGATTCCTAGATGAACATAGCATTTACCCAATTTATTCATAAATCAACCAAGGAATCCACATATGTGTTTCTACAATCTATCCTTATAAAAGTATTCAGTAAGTACTCACAGGGAAGAAAACCCCGCTGGGCTAGTTAATCATTATTTTGAGAGCAAAGAAAAAGGAGAGCTAAACTATAATTATAACCTTGGTGATAATGTATGTAGGAATCTCTCTTAATCCAGGCTAATCTTGTTCTGTGTTCTTGCCTACTATAAAAATCTGAATGATTTTTGACAAGATCCAAAGTTTTGTCAGTTGTTAAGAATTAATTGAAAAAATTACTAGAGCACAGCAGCCATTTCAAAGGGACTGACCCAGAACCAATTAGAATTTTGTAACAATTGACCATTCACCACAAAACAGTTATCATGAGCTTTGGCCTCTGAAGTGTGGTGTTGGGGGTGGGGGAGAATCAGATTAAAGAAACTTTAATTTTTCCCCCTTTAACTAAAATATCGTTAGTAGCTGCTTTCTCAACACAACTATCAATCAACTTATCTGGGTTTTAAAGGCTCTGCTCAGCTTGCAGGAACAGCAGTACAGAGTATAATGGATGCTTATCCCCTGGCTTTAGATGATACACAATATAGGTTACTATCTTGAAAAAACAGGTCAGACATAGGAACATTCTTTATCAAATTGCTGTTGACAGGCCAAACAAGAGATTGAAGAACACCACAAAAAGGTTCTTTCATCTAAAGACAACAGAGTTTATAATTGGTCATTCTTTCGTCCTTCATCCTCTCCTCAGCAGGAAAAAGAAAATTCCTAGTGCAGTTTCTTGAACATGGTCAGCACGAGGGTAGGCTGGTGTACACTGAGAAATAGGTTCAGTGTTCAGTCTTTTCTCTTAATGTTCCAGCTCCTGAGTAGGCAGGAAAAGCCCACAGTGGTCTTAAATGTTTAAAAGGAATGAGAACAAGGTAGAACTCTGTGCTGGATTATCTATATTTTGGGACAACAAAAATGCAATTGCTTTGAAATGGGAAAATAAAATCAAAGGTGTAAGTATTTGCTAGTTTATTCTACATTATGTGTAATATTCTGTCTCCTACCTTCAGTCCAAAGAAAAGGTAGGTAGTAGATATGTAACACAGAAATATGTTTTGCATGTTCATTGGAATACAATACATAGAGATATGTGTTATCACATCATATGTTTTACTATATACTGCATATGTGTACACATACAAGTGTAAAAACATAAAGATGCTAGACAGATTGAAAAGGATGCTAGAGTCAAATAATTAGTGTTGAAGACTTTTTGCAGAGGATCACTACATTTAAGAGAAGAAAGAGAACTCTATGATTCTGATTTTCTGTTTCATGCTGTTATGTTTCACCCAGTTAACTCTCAGTTAAGTTGCCTTGGATGGGTGATGCATATTCCCAGGAGATGTTTGCAAACTTTATTTGAAAATACCAGAGATAGTAAATTTTCAATCCCCTTTGGTGTTTTCCTCTAACAGTCATTCCTTCATGAGGAATAGCTAAAAAAACTGAGTTCAGAGCAATTAAATCACTGTCCCACAAACACTTACACTTTTGCTTACCCTGACATATGTGAGCAGCTCCACTGAACTCAATATAAAGAGAAATCAATAGAACTGGTCATGTGTGTCAAATTAAATATATAAATAAATGGGTTTAGATTTAAAGCCAGAAACTGGTTTGGAAAAGTCTACAATAATATTTTTATATATTTTATAAATTAAATTCATCCTGAAGAAAATTAATCCAAGAGATTAATAGAGTTCATTAATAGATCCAATCATTACCCTACAAAAAAGCTCATCTCTGGCCATGTTTCTTTAGCTCTGGATCATTGTTCTGAGTGGCCATGGCAGAAAAAACCCCAAACTGCACAAGATAAAGATCCATATGGATTCTGTAAGCATGCTTCCCAAAAGGAGCAGTGACCATAATGGCCAAATGTCAGCTTGAAAGGCAAAGCCCCTCTATTTGGTTATACATCTACATGAAGTAGCTGCCCAGGAACTGAATTTTGTTTGTAGTAGCCATAGAATAAAAACACTGGTTACAAGATTTAGAGAGGGGAAAAGGCTGTTATATGTTTTTTAAGAATATATTGAGACCTTTGCTGACAAGGGGCCCTCTGCAGAGAAACTTCCTAGGTTGGAAGCACAGGACTGCACAGCCTCCTGGTTCTGGAAGGTAAGCAAACCTTCCAGAGGGAAGCTTGCTGATGGAGACCCCTTTTTAGGGTGACTTGTAGTATGTCTTCCCATCTTTCAGGTGGAGGATGATGTTGGTGGCTGGGAATAGCTAAATTGATGTTGCTAAAGAGAGAAATTTTGTGACAAATCAAGGAGTCTAAAGGTGTTTATGTCTTTAAGCTTCTTGTATAAAACTTGGAAAATTTGTGAACTGTGTTCTATACTGTTTTACTGTACATGGCTTTGAGTAAAATCATTCCAGGAAAGTAAGGAATCCTGTAATCTCCTTTCTATGATATTCAGGGTGTTCAAAGGCAGGAGAGGAGATGAAATTTCATTTGAAGGAAAGCTTTGGCCATTCTTAGTGGCACTGTACTGGCCAAACACCCTAATGGAGCAGGGTAAAAGGAGATCAGCAGAACAAGGACTTCTTGGCTTCTTTGCTTGTGTAAAGAAGCAATGTGGGAGTCTCACTTGAGCTTGGTTTCTAGATGAGCATAATTCCAGTCACTTCAGTGGATTTATTTCCAATTCATTTAATGTCATTGTGAAAAGAAACAGACACAAAGTTTGCTTTGGCACTGCACGTTGTGTTGTGTCACTGTCTAGCAAGCTTCCCAGTGCACATTTTCTCAATAGGATGCATCTGCCAGCCCAATACAAACAAAAATAACTTGCATGTGTCTTATGTTAAAGCTGAATGAGAAACGTGATGTCACATCAGTATTGTCCATCCACCACTTAAACCCCTGTTGCCTCATAAAAGATATCAGAGACCCTCTATGCATATTTTTTCCTTTCCATCTTAAATCATAAAGTTTGGGAGCAAATCCTAAAAAGCTTCCATTCAGATAATGTTTATTTTTGCCTGGCATTGAGACCCTTTTGCACCATTTTGCCATACTCCTCTGCATAGCATAAACCTTTTCTGGCTTTATTTTAATGGTCATGTCTTTGTGGGAGTTAATTAGAAAACTCCTGAAAAATCTCAGTTTGCATGCAATCTGGAAAATCTGTGATGTGCCAGAGGTTGTGCAGACTCCCTAGAGATCTTTCTATGACTTAGATGTTTATTTCCTCTTCTTTTTCTTTCTATCTGATCTAGTTGACACATTTATCTGCTAAGCTTTTGGTTTTGTGTTTCTCCACTCATTCTTATGCCTTAAAGCCATTGGAAGCTCTCAAACAAGCCTTCTGGAAAGAGTTCTGTTCCTATACTGGGAGCAGAGTGCAGTTTGCAGGATTCCCTGATTTAGCTCTCAGACCACTCAGTGCAGCCTTTCTAGTCCTGTCTTGAGCTCACCCTCCCTCTGTGTGAACTGGGCTGTGAGCTCAGAGACAGGTCAGTAGTTGCTTCTATGCAAGAGTTTCAACTGGAAAATTGATTCAAAACTCAACCTGCTACAATAAAATGTGTTTTGTTTGACTAATTTGTCATCTGTGATGCTATCAATGAAGTGATAACTTGGTGGTAGTCTAAAACAGATTTTACTGTTCATCACTGTTGATCTAAATAAATGAGACAAATAGTGTGCTTTCCTTAATCTGTAAAGGCATGGGGAATGAAGCAAATTTCTACCAAAACTAGGAGATGAAACAAGCCCAGTGAATAACAAGTTGTGTCTCCATCCCCAGCCCACCCTTATCCTAATGATTGTCACTTGTAGGTGACTTTCTGCTTTTTGGGACTGCAGGAATAGACTCTTAATTTGGATTCCCATCTGGTCTTATCTCCCTTTTTCTGTGATGCATTATTCACCAGAAAGCTGAGAGGCTGTGAGGGCCTAGATACTCCATGACAAGCTGACAGTGTTGTGACATGTCACTATGTCACACTTCATGTCAGGGAGCAGATAAGAGCATGAGGAAATGCGAAACAATTTATCCATTACTCAAAAGTTGTGGTTATATCTCATACTATCATTTTCTTATCCACCTAGCAGCTTTTCCTAAGGCTATTTTTGTCTCATGTTTGCCAGCCAAAACTGATGTTTTACAACCTTCATCAGCTTCTCTCAATGACAGACCTCCTATCTGTAATGCTGACCCTAATGGCAAGAACAGAAGTGAATGAAATATGTATTTCTTCTTCTGTCATTCTAAGGAAGTGATAAAATAGACAAGGCTTGTGGGTTGATGCAAGCTGTAGCTGCCATTGTTGCCTTTCCTTTTATAATATTCCCTTTTACTGTGATTAATACTGAGTTAATGTTATTTAGTAGTGCATGATAGAAAATTTTTCCCATCTGACTATTTCTGCAGGTTTGAATTATGGGATGGTGTTGTAATGTACATTTGTCATGATGTCTTCTTTGTGTACTTCCAGCAACTCACAAATAACTCATGAGAGTTTGCCATCTCTTTTCTATAAGAGAAATGTCTAGAAAGAGACTGTGATTGCCCCAATGTTCATTGTGAGAAATCAGTTTTTCCCATCTAAATAAAAAATGTTTGGAGATTTTCAGTTCATGCGTTGTGTTCAGTCCACATGCACACAAGAATTCTCTGTGGGTGCTGTTGATCAGTGGTAATTGCTCAGGTAAATAATGTATTATTTAGCCCATGGCTGTGTATGCCAGTGAAGATTTATGAATGCAAATAGTGAACTTGGCTCCTGTGAGCACTCATGGTGAGTCTCAGCATTTGTTTTTTGGGGGTTTCTCTGCTTATGAAACCTGAAGTTATAGATGAATTCTGAAGTATCAGGATACGAACAAATATGAATTTCCTGCAGTACAAGTGAATCAGTGCAGTGACTGGAGTCACAGAACAGCAATGAACGTCCAGCTTGGATGGTCAGCTGCAGGGGAAACATTACTGCTGGAGAGATGATAATTAGATGAAAACCTTTTGATCATAGTCTGGACTTTAGACTTGTTCAGAACAGAACAAAAGGAAACAGCAGCAGAAAAAATCCTGAAATGCCACCACCAAGGAAAGGAAATATAAAATCAAGCAGAAAGGAAGCTAACAGATCAACACACTCTTACACAGAATATGAAGCATTCTGCAAATAACTGTTAAGGTGTGGTGTGAAGCATGGATGCTACTAAGAATAATTTGAAATATCTGAAGGTAGAAGTTAAAAGTGAGAATGCTGAATTTGACAGCATGCTGAGACTCCCGACAAGGTGCCAAGCACATTTAGCTTTTATTGATTTATTCAGACTGTCCCAGGAATATTTACAGCTTCACTATCTCAGGTTCCCATAATATCCATACTCAACTCATTGTCAGGTCTGTAGTAGAGGTATAGACAGCAGAAGAAATAGAAAATTTGGATATAAGGGGTTTTCCTTCCAGCTGATTTTTTAAATCAATGATAAATACAAACACTGAATACTTTGAAAGCTTTCTGTACCACTAGGAAGAAAGGTATGACTTGGCAGATGTCTGGAGGTGAGAGGCTGGAGGCAAGATCAGCTTTTGCTGCTGACTCCCTGCCTGCTGTGGGGAAAGAGGATGAGTTGTTCAGATTGTCACCTGCCTGTCCATGGGTGAAAAGGCTCCCCATGGCAGCCATCTGAAGTACCCCTCAGACACTGAGGACAAGCTCTTTAAAGAGTTTGGACCTCTGCACATCCTTCCCTCCTGACTTCAGTCTGAATGCTTGGTGTGAAATATCCCTTGTATGCATTATAGCTGGACTACAGTTGTACAAATGTAGCACAAAGTAAAGGTGTCTGCCTCAAATTGCCTTTAATCTACATTTCAATTGAAGGCTATGATGATGAATAGATTAGAGAGAGAAACCAAAAAGGCAGATTTGAACAGCTAAGATAGAGCAAATGTCACATATTTTGGTTGCTTGCAGGAACAGCAGCAGCCTGTTTGCCCCTGAGTGTAGGATGAGGTAACAGTTCACCCCAGCTGTGTCTCCATGGCCACCCACACAAACAGATCCAGGGATGGAGTGTAGTTATGGAGCAGCATGGGAGAAAGGAAGGCAGGAACACATGTGGGCAACCTGGAGGTTAGAAAGTGAGGTCACAATATTTGAATGCAGAAGATAGAAATAGATTCTTTTCAATTATATGGTACTTTCCAAGAGGAAATATTAGACAATTTGTTATTCCTTGTATTTTCCCCTCAAAAAAGGGAGTTTTTTGCACTATAAATATAAGGAGAGAGATCTGTACTTCCTTTTCATTTTTGATCCAAGTAAAATGAGGAAGTTTGGGTTGAATGAGAACAAGAAAAGTATTTTTCCATTCAACTTGGATGTCTACAGAAGAAAATTTAAATAAAATAGCACATTTTTTTTTCCACTGAGAAATGTTTCAGTCAAAACAATTGAGATCAAAAGTTTGATGTGTCACTGACATAAACCAAGAAATGTCTGTCTTAGAAATTCAGAAGGTGACTCAGCTGTATTCCACATCCAAATTAAAACCTGTTGCACCTGGGCTTCTTCCTTTACTTGGCACAAGAGGCATAGCTGTATGCTCTTTGACAATATAAATGAAATGTATTATAGATTTGTCATATCATAGTTAGGAAATCGACTTACAGGTACAGTTGGGTCATTTGGCATTGAGTCTGGGCTAAGGGGTTTGATGAGAATTAGGAGGCTCTTAAAAAGGCTTAGTCATCCTGGATGATGCATCAGTTTAAGAAAGTAAAACATTTGGTTGATATCATAAGGAATAAATAAAGGAGTTGATCCTTCAGCAATTATTTTTGGCATAAAGGTGAAAAGAGTATGACTACTTGTGCAGCTGCAGTTCTGCCTGTCCTTGAGGCAGCTCTCAATGGGATGTGGTGGTGAGAGTACGTCCCACAGCCCTTGTTCCAAGAAGAGCAGCTGTAACAAACATGCTAGAGGCTGCACCAGCACCGAAAGAGCCAGGACCTCTGCTCCAAAGGAATTTCCATTGCTGTGCTGCTTCTTTCAACAGTCCTACAAACCTGTTCTTTGGGATGTTCCGAGTTTAAAGAAGCTTTCATACTGTATTGCAGCTAATTTCTCACTGTATTGCAGCTACTTTCTCTGGTTTCTCCTTCAGCAGGAATACGTTAAAACACATTCATGGAGAACAAGTTGGAAAAAACCCCAAAAGAAATACAAATGTCTGTTGGGAACATTTTTTTCAGAGCATGGACTTGTACATTTGTGAGCGGTCTGGTCAACACACGAACGGCAAAAAATGCAGACTTGCTCCCATATTTTGTCATGTGTCTTAACCAGGCAACATAACTTGCTGAAGGGAAATTTCCTGTCACTTCCCCAGCTCTGTGTTATCTGCTAGTTTTTCCTTTTATATGTAGGTTTTTTTTGTTTATCTAGTATACGATCATGCATGATGGGCTCAAGCAAAAGCAGAGGCAATGCAAAACACTCAATTATATGGTTGCATGATATTACCAGTTTCCAGTTTTCTAGAATGCATCAGAACTATGAAGGATTTGAACTCTTAAAGTGCTCTACCATTTGGTACCAGCAGAGAGGGCTTCAGGAAGTAATGGCTTCCTTCAATAGTATGGTTTGAACTAACATCCTTGTATACTGGATTTGTCTTTCTTTTCTAAATAAAATAGTTTAAATCCATAAAATTTAATTTAAACTTAAAAAACCCTAAAAATTCAGATACTTTATTAATGTGGGTGAAATATTTGGGTTCTTCTTATTAAGAGAGTAGGTGATTAAGGTAAGCTACTTGCCCTTTTACCTTAATTAGCTCAATGTGCAAAAAAAGTCATCTGATGCTTGAATCTGCCAACATTGGCTATTATTTACTTCTCTGGTGGAATTAGTGGGCACCTCAGAGATCTGACAAAGGATTCAGTGAAATCAGCAGAATTAAATATCCTTTGGTATTTTAATCTAGCTGTGGTGACCACTCTGTGGATTTCAAGTTCCATATTCTGCTTCTTGGAGGCAACTGAGTTAAGTACATCTTGTCTGAGACAGGGGAAGAATATGGTCCTGATGTACTCTCACCCTGCAAAGAGAATCCTTCCCATCAGCTTCATTCCTGCTTGAAGCTTGCAAAGCAGGTGAGTATTCATGACCATTTATTATCTTCCTGTTGTGCCTAAAGGAAAGATGAAAAGAGCTCTGACTGTGCCTTATTTTCTTACCTTCTCACTTTCTGAAGCCCTGAACCAGCAAGCTTCCCTGAGGTTTCCAAGGGAAACTCTCCATAAAGCTGCACAGCCTGCAATGCCAGCTGTGTGTCCAGAGCAGTGCTTGGAGGTGAAGGGAGAGAAAGATGGTGCCTTTCCTAATGAGCTTCCATTAATGGGTAATTTATAGTGCAGATAATGAAAATATTGATTTGGGCTCTTTAACTTTGAAATATTACATTTAGCTTGAGGCAATAAAGGCTCTTTGTTATAGAGGTGATAATGACACTGTGGATGCAGCAACACTTTTTGTCATCTATGAGTTTTCACACAAAATAGGGAAAAGTATTTTCAAAAGTCATAAAGGTACGAAAGGCAAGGGATTGATTTTTGTTAGAGATTAATGATGGTATTTTTAGAGAAATCCCTTACTTGATGACGCTTAAGGATAGGAATGGGTTCTCAAACACATTGCAGCCCCCAGCATCAAGGTCATAGATGATGGTACAGATATCCTCTGGTGAAGGCTGGCCTCCCCCTTGGAAGAATAATTTTTATTTGTAGAGTATCCTGATTTGGAAATGAACATTAGGAACTGAGGAGTCTCCAGAGTCTCAGCCTTGTGCCTACAAGCTGACAGATGGCTTTGCCAGGCACTTCTCTCTGTGACTGTACAAAAATGGGGTGTGCTGTAAGCTCAAGTACAGGCTGCTGCCTTTGGAAAAATGAATCCTTCTGCTTCTGTTTGCCAAAGAGCCAAGATTATGTCTCAGATTTATCTCAAAAGGCTGCTGGGAAAGCACATCCAGTGGTGTTTGTAAAATGATATTGAATTGAAGCAGTTACAGTTTGCATTGAAGGGAAATGCTTCTATGAAATTTCCTGATATTTTCAAAAGATGAATCTGAGTTCTCAGTATTTTCTCTATACAACATATAACTTACTGATCAGTCTTTTTCTGCTGTTTTCAAAGAATTCAACAGCCTGTCATGGCCTGTATGTGAAGTGCTGCAGCATCTGGCACTGCTATGGTCCCACACTGGTGGAGAATGCTGAAGCAGACTGTACACAGATAGAAATAGTGCTGGCTATTAAATGGGAATAACTAGATCTATTTCCATCATTCAGTCTCCTAAAGTTTTGACAGCTTGATCAAACTAATGAACACAAAAGTGACAGACATACTGGTTCACTAATATTAGGTTACCAATCTTTGCCTTAAATCCCCATTAACGCTTCTTCCCTTGCCTGCTAATGTGAGGATAACAGATAGCAGCCAGACTTGCTGGCTCTACCCCTGTGCAAAACTTCTAAACATTGGGCCATTTTTGTCTCCCTCTGCACTTTGCTACAAAACCACAAGGTTAACGCGACCTTCTGGCCCATTCCATTTTGTGTCTTGTTTTGAGTCCAGCTTTGTTAGAGACAAAAATCTATGTTATATTCCATCTGATCAAAGTACTCCTTGCCATCTGTATTCATTTGGCAATATCTAAGACTAGAGAGCATTACAGTGGTATTTTGTATATAGTATTGATTGCCTTCATTTGTAGCTATTATAGACACCAGATACTGTTCAGTTTTAAAGTTGAGCATCAGATTTCCCATCTGCAATCTCCAGGTGCTTTCTTTCCCGCCCCCTTCCTTCCACAGAAGCTTTCAAAAACTCTGAACTATCTCCCTTTAAAACTAATAGAATTGAGTTGCTTATTATACATTGCAGTTATATTTTCATAATTTCATCTGTTGCTATATTGGTTAATTTCCCAACCTCTGCAGTGGAGACATGAGTTTAAATCTATGGTTTTATTAATGCCTCCAGATGTATCTGTTTGTGTGTGGTTGCTATTATTAACAGTAGCTGTACATTTTGCATCACTGGAGAATGTTTTCATGGAGGAGATCCCTATTAGTTCAGCTCTGTATTTTTGCTCTGGTTGTGTTCAGCTCCTGCTTCAGAGCTGGCAGCATGGTCACAGACCTGTCTGCTTGCATCTTGATATGAGTAGGTGCTCAAAGCCAGCCTAACTGACAAGTAATTAGATGAGTTCTGGCCATGGAAATACGTGTCAGTGGTAAAGGAAAAGATTACTGAAGCGTGGGATATTTTCAGCAAACATGGATTTTGCACTTCAGTATACCAGGTTAAAATGTAAACAGTTTTCTGGGTTGAGCCTAAAAAGATGAAATCAACTGATTTTCTTAGAAATAGTTCAAAAAGAAAAGAAATGTAATACCAATGAATACTTGCTCATTAAATTTATTATTTCTGCCTGCTGCCATTTAGCAAAAACTTCTGCAAGGGTTAATCAGAACGTGGCTCGGCAAAGCATTTAAGCACAAAATCAGTTTTAGACATGTGGATAGATGCATTTATCTTCCAAAAAGCAGACCATCTTCCACACCAAGAGAAAACATCTTTGATCCATTAGTATCTGTTTAAAGTCACAAAATATCCAGATGAATCTGTCATGAAAGCTTGGAACACAGCTTCCATGTAATCATAGACAGGATTTCTGTAATTGACACTGGGGGTGAGTTTCTGAGCCAGCAAAGACTTGGAAGGTGCTACTGTGAGAGCTACTTTACAAAACCTGGGGAACACAGAAACAATTCCCAATAGGAACAGGAACAAGTGGATGCCCTTAAGTACTTCAGAATATTCACAGCCCTATCCTTCCAAACCAGTGAAAGGAATACACTTTGGGGTGCTAGTGTTTTATTCATAGAATCATAGCATAGAACCATATAAAGGCTTGGGTTAGAAAGGCCCTTAAAGGCTGTTCAGTCCCAACCCCCCTGACAGGGACAAAATGCCACCCTCTAGACCAGTTTGCTCAAGGCCCCATTCAATCTGGCCTTGAGCACTTCCAGGGATGGAGCATCCACAACTTTTCTGGGCAGCCTGTTTTGAGTGTCTCACCACCCTCTGAGTACAGAATTTCTTTCTCACATCCTGTCTCAGCCTTTCCTCTCTGAATTTTAAACCATACCCTCTTGTAGTGCTGATGTACCTGCATGCACGTTGCAAGGTTGCTCTGTCCCTGGGATCAGAGCAGAAGTGGAAGGTACCTGTTGTCTCTGTGTGTTTGGCAGATGCTAGAGGATAACCATGTCTGTAAATCTGCTGCCTCTAATGTGACTCTGGGGAGTCTCTTCTGGAGCATCTGTAGAAGATCCCATCCAAAAATTAACCTTGGATGTTGTGCAGAAAGTCTACTCCCAGCCCTGGCTTCTTGCTGCCCTGCGTGGCTGATTAAAAACCCACTGGAGTACGGAGTAGAAATGGCCAGATATCCACAGACTTAAACAGCTTAATTTTCAGAAAAATATGAATAATCAACTGAAAGATTCAGTGAAGATTTATTAATAGTTTATTAATTATCAGACACCTGGCCTGTGAAATGAAATTTAGTGCAGGCAGCAGTCAGCTGGATGACCTGTTTGGGTAAAAGCTGTATCTGGGTATCAGCAGATTTGTTTCCATTGCTGTTCTTTAAAAGACTTTGGATGGTAGAAGAGCAACTTTGCATCAATAAGTCACTGCTACCAGTATGCATTTTAATAACCTCTGATATAATAATGACAAACCCAGGAAACAGATTTTCAAATGCTAATGAAAAGATTGATTATTTCCATAAGTGTGCTGCATCATTCTGTAAAGAACAAGAGTGTATAAGAAAGATTTTCAAAAGACTATTCCCTACAAACAGACAAAATTTATCAAGGAATATCTAAGGACAATCAAGCACCTCTTTTGATATAATTGATTTCAATAAAGCTTAATTCATTGCAGAAATGTAAATGTCTTCCCTTTTTTCCCCCCTGCCTCTTACTGAATAAAAAACTCCATGTTTCACTAATAAAATCCTTCACAACTACAGTTCCCATATGTAGGGCAGTACTGAAACAGTGATACGGCTGTTCAGCACTTAGATTGCTCATGCTTCCCCTCTGCTGAATACCAGGAAAAGACTACTCTAAAAAACATTAAAAATGAAAGGCTACCCCACTTCTTGGGCAAGTTCATTCTGTGAAAGAGAGGCATTAAATATGTCAGGAAAGATATCTTAAAAAAAAAAAAAAATAGGCTCTAAACCATTCCCCAAATCTTGCTGCTTTGCTGAATATAAGTCTTTGGCTTAGAATCACCATCCCTGGAAGTATTCAAGAAGTGACCGAAAGTGGCACTTTGTGCTATGGTCTAGTTGACAAGGGGTTGATCAGTCAAAGCATGGACTTGATGATCTTGGAGGTCTTTTCCAAACCTTAATGACTCTGTGACATTGCAGAATTGCTCAGTTTTATCCTAAAAGGGTTGCACCTGTTGGCTCATCCATGACAAGCAAGGGGCAGTGTCATGGGGAAAGAGTAAGAATTGAAACCTCAGTGCTGTGAGTGAAACAGGAAAACAAAGTGTCTATGCTCACCTGCCAGCTTCCACAATACCTGGCTGTCTGTTGAAGGACTTTGTGGCAAACATCAAAGACAACAATACCAAACTTTTTAAAAAAATGTGGAACTGTTCAGAGACAAATTAAGAAGTAGTTTATGAACAACTTGAAAAATTTCAAAAATACAGGCAATACATGGGAAAGGTACCTGTGGAATGAGCTGTATGCACTTCTCGATTGCTGGGACCCTGTGATAGAATAGAGTGCAGTTTGTGATCAGGGGTGGTGAAATGTGGCTCCATGACAGGGTATTTTGGAGGATGAATGCATGCCTTGGTCTGCAGCTTTAAGCAGCAGATTTGCTCAGTACTTTTGCATTCCTCAAACCTCACACCTAAAGAGATGAGTGAGATCAAGGACTTCTCATCAAGGAGCATTCTAGACACCCTCCAGTGTAGTCACAGTAGCTGAAATGTCCAGAAGGGGATGTTTGAAATGTGGAGCCAAATTCAAGACATCTCCAGACAAGGGATTGGCATTTGCAAGGCTTCACAACCAGGGAACTGTCCTTGGAAGTGTTTTCCACAGTGTAATAAAATGTCAAATAATCATGACTAAAGTAGATATATTGTCTATTTTGTTACTGTAATAGCTGTTGTCCAAAAAAGGCACCTGGCAGAATTAGGTCTAGAGGAAAATAAAGTACTATAAATGATGTAGCTCTATTAAAATATAGAGCTATTCTATAATATTCTGCAATTCTCTTGCTATCAGCTGAGGGTCTTGGCTTTGGAGTCTCCTAGTCCTTAGTAGTAAAACTTAATGACTGTGTTCACAATGGATTTACATTGGTTTTAACAGAATTGGGCCAACAGTGCTTCATTTATTGTGGTAGTTATACTGTTATTGTGGGATGTGGTGTTTCTGTGTTTCTGCAGTATGTATGTGAGCAGATATTAAATGTGTCAGACAAATAGCAAGTTTCTGTTTCCTAGGGTGCCTGTATGTTTGTGTAAAACATTTGTGGACAGTGTGAGGGACAATGCAGCATAGACCCTAAACTTTGAGAAGTTTATCACCTCTTGGAACAGAAAAAAGAATGGGGGAGAGTAGTTTTTGTCCTTACATTCCTTTATTCTGAGTCTTATATTCATTTTTGTCTAGTTCCCACAACAAAACTTCAGTGCTATGATTATAATCACTCCACATTGACATTAATGTCAAATTAAGGAGGAATTTTTGTGGTGTGCCCAGAATTGAACAGCATGATTGCATGCTTCATCATCCAGACTACAAGAGGGAGTGGCACTTTAAAAAATATGAGCAGATAAAATTGATGTAAATGATAGCACATAACTCTGGGAAAAAAGTCTGGGTGAAGACTTGAGGTACCCTTTGAATTAAGCAAGTTATTTCCATGCTGACCTACCTGCAAATATAATTGCACTAACCATTAAAAAACAAAACACCAAAAAAATATCATTCCTCTGCCATCTAATACTGTTTAGGACAAGGAAAGAGGTCATCTGCTTTCACTTCACTATTACTTGTTTGTAATCTTTGAGGGATCTTTAAGGATCTGGCTAAGAGCCAGTTTTCTAACAAAATGAGAAATGAGAGCAATTAAAAAATGGAAGCAGATGATTGCCTGTGTATTAAAAAGCAAAGGAAATTGAGAACCTCGTCTTTGAACAATAAGAAATATTTTGGCCCAGAGTGTGGTATTTAGCTTGGTGGAGACAAAAAGCCACTTCATCAATATTAGCTCAGTGAAGTGTGTTTGGCAAAGACCTAACAAGTTATCAGCTGTTATCCTCTGTGGAGCTGGGGGGAAGGAGACATTCCTCTCAGGATACAAATTCATTTCTACATTGCCATAATAGAAGTCCTCTGTTTCTGATCTGTTTTCTGTCCTTTCTTCTACTGACTGGTTAGAAATTGAGATGTGTGTAATAGCATAAAACATGGCATTGAACTTCAGGCCTTTTCACCAGTTGCTTCAACTATTTGGATTCTGAGACTGGTTCTTAGAGGCACATTTTTGTACTGACACATGTATATAAATGACCCTTAGCACTGGAGGGAAGGGGGTTATGAACAGTGCTCTTTAAAAATCTGGCCACACACTCATTAAATTCACTCTTCTTGGCATCATGTCACTTGTGATCTAGTGGGCTCCATTCAACTTCCATCCTAAGGCCTCTGCGTAAAGAGTCACTCTGATTGTTTTTAATGCTGTGGCAGGAGCAGATGGCAAGCATATTTTAAAGTGCTAAAAATATGGAAGGGCAGTAGAAATCTACATGGCAGACATCTATTAAGCACCCACAGCTGTGACCATTTTTTAAAAAAAATAATAATAAATATAATGTATGGAAGCCCAGTCCCTAACAGGAAAATTTCTCTTGAAATCAGTTGGCATTTTGGATTTGCCTGGGTTACAGCAAAGGACAGGATAAACTTCCACTTGTAGTTTCCAGTTTGTCTCAGTCATGCTAATGAAAAGGAACAAGTGAGTGTGGAGAGGGGCAGCTGAACCCCGACTCACTGTGGTAGAGCAGCATGCAGAGGGCAGCCCCTGTATATCACTGCACAGACACCGTGCTTCGTCACTCTGAATGGGTCCCCATCACAAGATTTTTATAGCCTTCGCAGATATTTCAAGTTTCTGTCCATCTATCACACGTTGGGAGGATGATTTCTCTTGGAAGATGCCCCGTGGCTCAAGCAGCAATCTGTATGTGTATCTGTCAGGCTGAAAAGGCTAACGCCCATCCGCTCTGTCACATGCTGTAATCTTACAAGTGCCAAGATAGAAACATACAGAAAAAATGCAGGATGCTTCTTAATGAGTTGCTTGTCACAGGCTAATGACAAAGCTGAAGGAGGAGCCTCGAGGCCAGAGTTTGGTTCTTAGCTTTTGCTGAGGAGCTTTTTGCTGGGAGCCCAAGAAAGGCCATTAAGAAAGAGGGGCACTGTGCCAGTAAGAGAGAGGTTATTTTCAGCAAAGAGGTTGTAGGGGCTGCTGCTCCTGTTCTCCTTAGTGCTGGCAACTGGTGGCTGGTGACTCATTTCTGAGTGACATCAGCTCCCAGGCAAGCCCATCTACTCTCCCAGTGCTTTTGGCCCTGGGGGTGCCTTTCTGCCCTTGCATGGCATTGTGGCTGCCAGCACAGTGGTTCTGGTCCAAAAGCAGGATAGTCTTGGACATGGGGCAGGTCAGTCAGCCCACAGGACTATAGGGTAGGCAGGGTGCTTCCCAGAGGGGCTAGGAGGTAGTATTATCTCTTAATCATAACCCTAATGTGCTGGGAGCTCTCACACACACATAGTGCTCTGCTTGGCTTGCTCAAACCTAAAAATTCATCCCAAAGCTACATTCCCACTGCAGTGCTGACTCCTGGTTGTGTAGTAGACAACATCAAGAGGAGATCTTCTGACCATGGCTTCCTACTGGCAGCTCTTGGCACTCAGGCTGAGTGTCTGAGGAATGGCTGTATCCAGATTCTCTCCTCCCAAAGCAGGACAGAGGGGAAACTGCCCTGACTGCCAGTGTACTGCCCCAGGATGATGCAGCCTACTGGGAAGCCTCAGTGAAGAATTTACACATCTGTAAATTTACAGGGTCTAATGCATGAGGTGTTTGATGCAGGTCTGTTATTAGCTAATGCATTTATGTCCTCAGACAGGCCTGTGCTCGAAAAGGATTTGGGAATGATCCTGTGGATGCCTTTGATTTGATGTGTGCTGTCACCCAGGTCAGCCCCACATTGCCTGAAGGCAGCGAGTCCCTCATAACCGGGGTTGATGCTCAAAACTCCACCCCACTGTGCTGAAGACATCACTTGGGAAAGGAGTGGAAGGTGTGGACCCCATCTATGCTCCCCCAGCTGCCCTCAGGACACTGCTGCAGGCCGCACTAAACCTGACACAGATGTGCCGCTGCTGTCCGAGAGTCTGGACACTTCCAGAGCAGAACCCCTAATTTTTAAGGGGCAATATTGGATGTGTCTGTGTTAGTACTCTTAAAAACTGGGGCATCAAAAACCCTTTGAAATTCTGGTCTTTTGGACTTTAATGTCACATTCAGAATTTCTTTCATGTTATGTATTCTTCGGGGGGACCCGACAGATATTTTTAATTAATTTCCCCTGTAGGAAATCAAGTCAGGAATACTTTTTTTTTATACTGTGCAAGAAATAAAGAGGACAGGATACAAAGAGGAGGGTGACTTCATGGAGAAAATGTTCTGAGCTGGGTGTGCCAGACTGGAATTTTCAACTGCTGCCGCCTGTTGCTCACAGACACACACATACACAGAGGCACACGTCTCAGGTTTGATTTAATTTGGCTCAGCCAGTAGATCCCAACGTGTACTTGAGGAGCCCTCCTCAAACAAAAACATGCTCTTATCAAAGCAGAAAGTAGAATGCCTAGCCCAGGAAAAACCATACAGCTATTAACAAGTTATTTATAGGCAGCCTCAGCTAACGGTTAACATGTGGCTGGCTTTGGCCCAGGGATGCTTGCTGGTCTTGGGGAAGGAATAGTACAAGCTAGATCTTGTCATCCTTCCATGTGTGGAGGCAGGAGGCTCCCTGGGCCTGGTGGCACAGAGGGTGATGGGTAGGACAGGCAGACTGCTGGTGTTCTGTGTGTGATGGCTGGAAGGCCGATGGAAGATGGAGGGCTGTGACTCCCAGCAGAGCAAACATGAGCCATACTCAGAAACACAGAGGAGTGTAGTGATATAATTAATAGGTATGCTATCCTAAGTCTTCAAATAGAATTATTACGGGTGCTACTCTAAGTCTTCAGCAGTATAACATTGAAATGAAAAAGTAATGACAATAGAGATGCACTAATCTAGCCAAAGGCAAAATATAAACAATTTATGCTACAGCTATTTCCAGTACAAGATATTCTTCTACCTTTGGGCTCTGTTCTGCAAATGCTTGACAAAAGTATTTAATTTTGCATGGATATATAGTTCCACTGAATTTGGGGAGGTGTTTAAAATGAGTAAGACACTGTCTGCACTAAGAGTGCCCTGCTGTACAGGAACACAAAATCATGGGCAGGTAATGCTCCTTTTCTACTGATGCAGCTGTGGTGGAATAAAGCATTTAGCATCAAAATGCCAGTAGAGTAAATACACTCCTGAAAGCCAAACCAGCTCAGTCACAAAGGCAGCTATTGTTGGCAAAAGTTTATCTAAGCTACAGCAAAAAATCTTAGGTATTCTGGTACCCATTGTTGTGTCCTTTTGCTTGAGGCTTTAAAAGCAGCAAGATGGGGATTTTATCCACTTCTTCTCTTGCCCCTTGCTATGGCCCTGACTGTGTTGTTTCAACACTGCTCCTCACAGCTCTGACCATACAGCACAGCAGTCTGGAGTCTGAAATCTTGGCTTTGTATACACACAGATGGTCCCTTCATCTCACTACAAAAAGAAAAGAAAGTATAGATAATTTTAATTATATAGCCGTGTCTGAAAATTGATAAAGTCACTCTCTGAGTTCAGTTTATCTTTATCACAGAATTTTTAAGGTGGAAATTTTGGCGCCTGATTCTGATCTATGTAGTCCATAGTGTGAATGAGCCTTGTAGTTTTCTGCTATGCAGTCACACTGAGACTCTTTACATTTAGAGTGCTATCAAACCCTCATGTAGCATCTTAACATAAGTTCACAATTGTTTTAGTGCTGCTGGATTGCATGCCACTTACTGCTTAACTAATGAAATAGTTTCTGCATCTTAGAAATTTCATAACTGAAGTCAGGCATATTCTTCAGATTGTGATACCACCTCTTTTTCAGCTGTAACATTCAGCATTTACATAGCATTGTCTTTTTTCCTGCCAGTGAACCCATTGGGAACAGCATGTGGGTAGCGTAGCCAAGACAGCACTCAGAGACTTTAAACAACATGGCTGAAGTCCAGGGCCTGTTGAAGAAATGGCAGCACTCCCACTGACTTCAGCAGAATCAGGATTTCACGGCTGTTGTGTGAAAAAGTTTTCCCAACACCCAGTATCTACAGATTTAATTTATGATACAGCTTGAAAAAGGCATAAAAATACTGGGATCCTGTGACTCTTGGCTCAGATAAGGTGCTTAAAAATAAACTTAATTGAAGACAAGATGAATCTCGCTTGTCTCTTCATTCAGGGTCAGAAGGCATGAATTTCATTCACTAAATTATCAACACTTAAAACTTTTTCTGCATGATTAGACTATTACTAAGGGTCAGGACAGCAGAGATCCTCCCACTGCATTGACCTGTGATCTTTGTTAAATCTTTTGACAGGGGTCATTGTCTATAGCATGATAGTGAATGACTTTCCAAAATGGAGCCATTCTTTCCGTTGTAACATGAAGCTGGTGCTCTTTTCTTATGACTTGAAAAAGTTAATTTACATTGATGACATTTCTTGTCAATTTATGTGCCATCTGAATTTGCTGATTAGTCAAATGATGATGTGCTGCTTGCAGACTTCTGTTGCATCTTTACAAAAACTTCAGATACTTCAAATACTTTCAGAATTAGAAATAACTCCTTTTCTTCTGCAAAATCTCTGTGAGATTTTAATCAGAAATTAGTACTTAAAAGAATGTGTTTAGGAAATGAGTCCTCCACAGTGAACTGAGTAATGGGGAAGAAATCTATGTTTATACCTTTCCTCAGAAGAGGTACTCCATGTTTCTAAATGTCTTGCTGTAGTTCACATCTTTGTATAATTTTTTAATGGGCACATAATTCTTTCAGATTCCCATGTTATAGTCTCCAAGCCCTTTAGTTTGAGCTGACAATTTGTAAGATGTCCTCATCCCTAAAGTCTGTCCCCACTCCCAGTTTCCTTTCTTCTGTGGTGCATGTTTCTAATTTCCTGAAAGTATCTTGGAACCTTGAAATTGAACTTCTTTGGGCTTCAAGGCTCCTCCAGTAAGTACTGCCCAGTTACTGTCCTCCATACCAAACTTCCTTAAACACGTTATCAGTCGTGCATACAGGAGAAAAGCCAGCATTGATTAGGTGACTGATATTCTGGGACCATTTCTTCCTGTGATCTTTCATGATGGTCTCAGTGGTCTCTTTTGTCACTTGTGCCTTGTTTTGCACACTCAAGACACACACGTTCTTCGAGTGTGAATATGAAACCAGTGTGCTTTTAGCACTCAGCTTAGCTCTCTGATTATTTAAATATGTCTGTTCTTGCAAGCTGAGACTTTAAAGCCATCTTAGTAAGCCAAATTCTGCTTTTACATACATACATACATATATATATATATATGTGGGTGAAATATGAGAAACTTTATAGCTTTCACAAGGTGTGAAGGCTGTTCTAGAGTGCTAGCAACTCTCCTCTCAAACAAAAGGATGGGTTACAGCCAACCATGCTTTTTGGATAATTTGGTGAATGTTCCTGCTGGTCATTTATCCAGGGATTCCTGGCAGATTTTTAATGAATTACTATGATCTCTTCCTTTGACAGTTCAACTGTATACAGGACTTACCAGTATTATTTTGTAGATGGCCTAATTTAAATTATGAATGATTGCTACATATTATTGAAGAGTTGTCTGTCTTATGTTGTTATTGCTGACACAAGTAATAACTGACATTTTTTCTGATTAATGACATCAGGGGAAAGAGGTTGTGGCTGGACTGCACATGGCCTGCTAACAGTTTGCAACAACCTATGTGACAGAATATATAAAGTGACCCAGACTAAATCCGCTTGGGAGGCTGAGGGTTTTCTCCCACCCTCCAAGCCTTCACACATTTTGTGGAAATGTTTCTCCATAAGGACTGGGGAGGTAGAAGTTTCTTACCCCTGGTGCGCACAGAGGCCCAGCATGAGGAGTGGGTACTGCTGAAATGCATTGCTGGATGACCTGTAACCCTGATAAGGCTGCCATGGGACACAGAGGCCCTCAGCTCAGCTGCACCCTGTGGTGACAATCAGTCTCTCCTGGATCTCTGAGCTACGGGGTGTGTTTTATGAAAATGTGAGTAGTTTTGGTGGTAGGGTCAATAAGTTTTTTTTCTAGGTGAATAAGAACCTGGGGAGATAAAGTCTCTGTTATAATAAGCTAAATAAGAGGGAAATCTTCCCTCAGATACCCTGTAAAAGAGGCTCATGCTTTTGAAGTGTTACGTAGATTTTAACATCAGTAAACCTATGAATTTTAAGTTAGTGGTGCCTTGGCTGTATTTAACAAAGGCTAGTAAATTTAGGTGTGCCCTGGGATGGGCATCTGGGAAACAAAATGCACATTTTGGTTAATAAGTTGTTTAAATGGTCCATTCCACTCCTTGGGTACCTGCTTTCAGTGTCAATTCATTGGTACATAAGTAAATATTTTTAATTAGGCTGATTCCTGTGGCTTTCTGCCCTGGATACAGGCAGACACAGGTGTAGAAGAGAGGCTCAAGTTTCTCATCAGGATTTTCTATATCCATTTGGGACTGCTGGCTTACCCTGCAGATCCAGTTCCAAGTCCTTTAGCTTTGATGCAGAATAGTAGATAGGGATTTTTTTTCTTTCTGTAGGCACCTGTACTTATCAGCTCTTCTTAAATTGGTATCTTTTCATAGAATGACTGGATGCCTCAAAATTAGGGGTGATTTGGGAGTCCCTTGTGATGCCAGCAGTGAGCCTGTATGGCACAAGGACATGCACCTGTACCCTTCACAGAGTGGAGGGAACAGTCAGTTCACAATTACCTGGAGAACCAACAGGACTGTGGCTGAAGCATTTTTGTTCAAGGCCAGAAGTGGTGATGGGGCAAGCAGAGATCAAGAGGATCTTGGCTGAAAGTGATGGAACTTACACCTGCTGGGGAACACATGCTCCTCCAGTCTGTATTGAATAATGCTTTCAAATCTTGATGGTTTTCGATGTGGTTAATGAACCTAATTCTATAACAAAACTGATGACATCCAGACCAACCTGATGTTAGTTCTCTTTCTTTTCAACTTCTTCTGTTGTTTCTTAAGCTCTGGGTCGGACTTTTGGACTCAAATAAAACTCCCAAATATATTTCTCAGTTAAAATTCTCTAATTTTACTAGGAAAGCTCTGAAAACATAAATATTTACATGGCTTTAATGTACAATAATAAGTCAGGTTAACTTCTTTCAGAATTTAGCTGATTGTCGTCCAAATTTTCACATGGGTATCAGTAAAATTTCTGTCAAAGTTGTTTTGAAAATTGGACAAATATTCTTTCTCAGAATTAAGCAAAGATAATGCTGGGCAGCAGGGAGAATTTGATGAATAACTAGAATGGAAGAAAAGATGTGGAAATTATTTTATTTCAGCTATAAAACAATCTCAGTAAATACGTCAGTAAATATAGGACAGGAAACAATTTCCATTTCAGAATATAGAAAGTATTGGAATATTAAATAGCAGGTCCAGCAATAGGGATGCTAAATGAATCTACTAAATGGAATAACTGGAATGCTCAAAAAAAGTTAAAAAAAAGGCAATTTTATTGTGATTTTGGAAGGCATTTTGAAGAAATGGGAAGACAAATGGCAGGTGATTGAGATGCAACGCAAGTTTGCAAGAAGATTAATTGTGTAAATTGACTGGCAACTTCATTTTTAGACAAGATTAGATCTATTTACTTAGATTAATAAAATGTTTATGCACAAAATGATACAAATTGGAGGCAAACTCAACCCAAAGAAAAAAAAATAATTGGAAAACCCCAAAACTTGTTAAAACAGTTGTTTACAGATAACTCTATTTAGACCATAGTTTTCCTTAAATAATGGTCTTCAAAATTTAGTTTAGTTTATTTAATTAAACCAGTTAAATTTACTGAATAAAAATTGCTTGTAATCATAATTTTTGAGTTCTTACCAAAATCCAATGGAGAACAGAATGAATGGAATAAAAACAGTAGAAATAAAAATGAGATTAAATATAATAGTACAAATTACATGGTCATAAGGGTATATGAATTTTATTTATCAGACAGGATTTATCAGCTGAAAATTGCAGACATGGAAGGAGATTTTTCTGCATTAGCTGATTAGGGAGTCACCTACCAATGAGCAATGTGATGGGCTAAGGAAAAGACAAATGTGATCTCAGGGAAGGTGTTTCTAGCAGAAACAAGATCACTTTACAGTATTATTGAAAATTGGTTTGAATACTTCATCTGTCTCACTGTTCAGTTACCTCTTCCTTCTTTTCATTCACGTCATGTTCACAGAGGGGCCACCAAGGTGATCATGGGAGACACCCATGGCTTATTTCTCATGGTGGAACAAAGGCTGGCAGAGGATGTGCTCGTTCTGAACAAAGACAGACAAAGAGGGGCAGAGGAACAGCTGAAGAACAGTCTTGGCACAAGAAGAAATGGGTATAAAATGGCTATGAGCAAATTCTGTCTGGAAATAGGAGAAGGTTTCTAAGGCCTGGAGGGGTGTGCTGTAGTGTTGCTCTCCAGGAGAAGAGCTGCAGCCAAGACTGATTCATTTCAGTGTAGAACTTCTTGCATTTATTATCTGTACTGTGCAATTTCCTTTAGCAGCAGGGATGAAATTGATGGTGCAGGGTGTTTTTGTTTAGTATTCCCTTTACACTAAGAGTATATGAGCTGTTCCCATTAGAGTATTATTTCAGTCTGATATAATTCTAATTATTTTACATCTTGCCATTTGGTGACAGGGTAAAGTTTTGATATTTGGAAAAAGATAACTTTAGCACATATACATCCAGCCTCCATATCTAACTATCATGCTCCAAAACAAGTGTTAGACCTCTCCAAAGAAGAGGTCATTCAAATGTATTGAAGAAGGACAATACTCATTTTGCTGATAACTCTTTTCCCTTAGTTTCCTTCTTACAGATGTCTGAACTGCCTTGGTTATTTTTTCCCCTCAAAATGTTCATGTTTCTTATGACGTCTGACATGGGAAATATTTGCTTTAGGCATTAAAACCTGTTCAAGCTGTAAGAAAAGAAAATCTTGGAGTAGGAGACATTAATCACATGTGGTATTCCCACATCCTTCCTTTAATGCACTTGTCTACAGCTATGGATATAACTGTTTCATGATATTTTTAGAGGTATTCTTTATATAAAAATACCAAGAATCTTTGACCAGTGTTCACATAAAGTGAAACACACTAGCTACGGGTATGTGTGCAGATTTCTTTCAGAATTGGAAAGTTTTTAAACCACTTTATATGGGAAAACTTCTGAGAAGACTTTACAAAAGATTGATAGCTCACTGGATGGTAGATGGATTTTATTAGAAATAGCTATATTTGAATAATAAAACATATCTAGGATTTATTTTTAAAAGAACAAATTAAAAAAATAAAAGAATATTTTGGTTTGCTCAGTTATTTTTCTTCCAGATCAATATATTCATTGGTTATGTCTGGACTGTGGCGAGGAATTTGTAAAAATGTTGGCAAAACATGGTGTTGTACAAATTTCAAAGTTCATTTGAGACCTTATAAGTAAGCAGAGCATATGAAAAGGCTGCTATTGATTTCCCAGTGACTAAACTCAGAAAGTGAACTGGGAAAAAGGAAATATAGAGACCATTCTTTCTCGGAAGTGTACAAATAATACAGCCTTCACTTGAAAATGTGCAATATTTGACGATTTATTATTCATTATCTTCTTATTTTAAAATCTATTCATGAAGCAGCAATAACAGCACATCTCCCCTGGACAATCCTAGCTATGGATGCTGGAACATATGGGGCAGGTTTTCTGTCCAAAGGATGAAGAGGTAGAACAAATGGAGCAGACCTTTACTTCCAAACATACAATCTGTAAAGTTCAGATTAGGCATGGAAACTCTTTTGTAAATGTCTTAGAAGATACTTTCGACAATATTTAACACTTGTAAAGAGCTGAACTGTTTGACCAGCTCTGTTGTTAAATAAGGGGTTTGACTTTTGCAATCCCAGAAATGCTTTTCCATCCGCTTAGATGAGGATACTCATTTGTATGAACAGATTGTTTTCCTGGTGCTGTGCTTATCTACCCCACTGGAGGACATAGAACATGGCTTTTCATCTCAAAAAGTTGTTACCACAGATAATGTAACATTGTTTTATATATATTTTCAAGAGAATGGCATTAGGCATGTTTTAATTTCAGTGTTTGCTTTTTGCCTTGTAGATCAGGAATAGATTTCTGATCCTCTCACAGAGGCACATGCCCAGATTCTTAAGTGACTTAATTACTAATAATATTAATACAAAAATCAAGTTCTGAAGTGATTTGTGAATCCCATTTTGATGCTGGGTAGTAAGCAAAATGCTTATCATAAACTCTTGCTCAATTTAGAAAAAGAAGAGTTTATTTTATTCTTTGTACATCTTTAAACAATAATACATATTTTAAGTAATTGTAATATATTAACTCCTTCTGTGTTATGTATTATTAAATTATTAAAAAATTATTATTCTATTAAAATCTATGAACTACTGTACAACACAGAGGAAAACTGTTCATATTATGTAAGTCCAACAAAGCATCACGTTGCTTCGTTGGCATGTGGGACATTCTGCCTAGATTTCAGAGATACAAAAGTATTTAAACCAAGGTCATCTCCAAATTCCTTTATCATTTTCTGGGTATATGTGCTCTTAACTAATGAAGCCAGATGAAGAATGAAATTATTTAATTAGATAAATAAATAAATACAAAACCAACTCATTATATTTCATTCAGTCTGCATATTAAAAAAAATTGCTTTTCATATCTTGAGTGTAATTAGGATTCTTGTTAATTGTAACTTGTAAGTTGCCTAGGAAATTATCAGAGGTCTTGTTTTTGCTGTGGTGCTGGTTCAAATCTTTTCCACAGGTGGAATAGATGCTTTTGCCAACACAGCTGATGTGACAAGAGAGGGATGATTTTGTCGTATGACATGATTGGCAGCTGGGGAGGATTGGTTCAAATCGTGATTGACAGCTTTCCTTTGTGACTCTGAATGAATCATTTAATCAGGTATGGCTCCCCATGTGTCCTCTAAGTCAGTAATACCTCTCATCATGCCGTGTATGTCCATCAGACTTACTGAGAGTGTGGATTGTTGGGAAGGAAGGGAAGGAAGGGCATTCTCATGTCTGGGGCCTCCAAAAGAAATCCCAAAGCATGAGAATAATGGAAAGTTAATCTTTAAGGTATCCATGAGAAAAATATCACACATTCAGGTGAGCAATCATTGCACAGACACACACTTTGAAAATAATGGAAATGTATAGATTCACTTAATTTTATAGCTCAGTTTTCTATAGTTAAGCAGCTCAGGTGAGTAAGGATTTTTCATGTAGATAACCATCTGCCTCCCAGTCCCTCAGCTGTACCCTTACCACAATAATGATATAAAGACAACCTTTCCAGGACACATGAATGCCTCCTGTCAAATGAATCTTAAACACCATAATGAAGTCCCTTATCTGGAAATGAAAACTAATAACAAATAGCAGCAGGTATTTCAGGAATGCACGTTCCACACTTCAAGAAAATTTTTGGAGAAAATTTTACCAACAGTAAAACATGGAAAAGCACACAGACTAGATTTACCCTTACCTGTGCCAAAACCAACAGTTTAAAAGTTAATTAGAAAAAGCATTCATCCTTATTCTTTAGAAAAAAACCAATTCTTAAGCATGATTAGAACATCAGTTGCTAACTTTTAGTAGAAATAACTCAAAGCAGCTATTTTATGAAAAGTTAATCAATTCCAAGCTTTCATATGTGGTCTATCAAAATATGAGCATTACCATCTTTATCCCAAAATGAAGTTTCTATTTCTTATTATTGTATCTGACAAGTTTTGGAAACACATCTTGTGCATTCTCTCACATTTAATGTAAAACAATCACTGCCTTATTTTTGTGTCAGATTAATTTTTTCACTCCTAATAGCTTGTGCACTTATGAGCTCTTCTGACAGCTATTATTTTCAGCAGAGCTGCTCTCTCGTCTGACCGCTGACATTTATTAATCAATTGATCAATAAGCCATTTGAGCCCCTCTTGGGAATGCTGAAATAGCCGTTGTCCCTCTCAGATTGCTGAACTAAATGATTGTGTTGTTGTTGTGTTGTAGTGAGGAGTGTTATGGAGCTCTCGTTACAGTCGGAGTATGAAATCTAAAGCACACTGGAGAGCTATCTGTCGCTTTCCTACTGATGCAGAAAAGGTGATTTGTTCTTCAGAAACTGCTTCTTCTTGCAAATACATCTGTATGAGCTTAACTTATGCATACCAATAGCTCAAGAGGCTTCAGAGTGTGTGAAACCCACATGTGGAGATCTAGGCACATGAAAAAATGTTTTTAAGACCGGCCCCAGAATTAAGCTATATATTTATTCTGTTTCTTCCTGTCCAACCTTTATGTTGCAACAGCCCACACAAGGGCTGCTCAAGGAAAAACAGGTTGGGCTGTTTTTCACTTTGAAGTTTTGGTATAGGTTGCTATTGTGTATAAATTGATTTAGCTTGACTGAGGTTTTCACCCATCCTGGAATGAATAATTTGGCCCTTATACATTCTGAAGTACTATGCATATTCACTTCCCATTTAAGTAAAAATTCCGTTCCCTACATGGAGACGACATTGTTGCTATTTTCCTGCAAGAAGTGGTGGATGAGAGGGAAGCTTGTAGTGTAAATATCACAACATAGCCAAGGACATGTTTGTGGGAGAAGCTCCAAAAGAGACACAGAAACTTTGGATATTCCACATCACAAATGAAATTCAAGCATTATATGGATCAGTGCTGTGATACTCTTTTGTTTTGAAATGTGGTGAAATTAAATTTTTTACTTTTCCTAAGAATAAACTGTTAGATCTCCAAGCAGGCACAGAGCAGGAGAACAGCTCTATCTGGTTAGCTTCAGATGTCTGGTGTGAATTATGTATGAATGGAGAAAAGGCACATTTGAGAGCCTCTGTTTTGTTCCTGGGGCACTTCAGAAATTCATGATATTGTGGCATTGTGCCACCAAGTGCCACTACAGACTTTGGCAGTATCATAAAGAGCAGAACACTCTGAGTATAGCAGTGTCTGGATTATCAACAGATTCAGAGAAGTCTGATCTTCCACTCAATGGCAGCTTCCTGCTGCTTTTAAAGGGAGTAGAGATGGAACTGCAGGAAATTAAAGAAAACATTTTCCCATCAACCTACAGATGAAACTGGACCATGAATAGAAGGTGCTCAAGTATATTAGAAGACTAGGAAGTTGGAATAGCCTCTTGTCCTTGGGTGGCTGATCCCCAGGTAAGTCCCTTCCATCTGTAAATAGCTAGTGCCACTTCTAGAGATTGAGGAAATCACTAATATGTGTCCTGGGGTAGTACAGCAGAACCTCTACAACAAGGAGGAAATGAGCACTGAATTGGGAGGAAAAAACCAGTAGTAGGCACTCCTTAAGGAGATTTCTCTTGAGTCTCCAAGTAGCAAATCTGTCCCAGGAAACACCACAAAAAATGTAATACCACAAACTCCCTCAGAGTAACAGAGGTTTCTAGAGGCTGAGATATTAAATACTGGGAGAAATTTTCTCTCTCCCCATTAGTAAGATCTTAAACAGAAAGCCTGTATACCAGGAACAATAAACAACAGCATTTTCTACCAATGCCATGAAGATTTTTTTGTCTTTTCTTTTATACCCTTTCATGCCTTTTTGCAGCTTCTGTTCCTGGCGCTTTTGCCTACATTCTTAGACTTGTTTGGCAAACTAGGAAACTAAACATTTTAGAAGTTTCATAGGTAGAGGTCAATGTCCCCCAGACCCCAAGGTCCTCTCCAGAACACATTTTGTAAACTTAGATAGAACCATCCAGGAAAGGCTCCTTGGGGTGGGGCTCATTCAAGCCTCTCATTGGGGAATTTTTGATAGGTATGCTAATTAGCAAGACCTGTAATGTTATACCAGGTCTTTTGGGGGTGTGCACTGTGGGGTGCATTACAGTGCATTTGACCTGGATGCAGTGCACCTAAGGATCCTTAAAATAAATACCAAGGTAAAATCCCTTTTCCCCCCTTCTAACCATGTTTGACTCTTGATTTAAGACCAGGAAAAGGAATCACTACCAAAAGGGTAAAAACACAAAAAAAAATCAGACTGAAGATTTCTTAACATCCAGAGAATTTGGCTTTGAAATTTCCCTCCTGGGAACAGTGCAACTACAGCATTGGTATTTCAGTCAAATGTAAAATCCACTTCTACTACCTGGTTTCCATCCAGCTGAAAAAAAAAAAAAGGAAAAGAAAAAGAAAAAAGAGTGGGCAGGGTTTATCTTAGTCATGCAAAAGCTTAAATTTTTGTTGTTTTATCTGTATGCTTTAAAATAAAATATAAATAAAATGTTTACAGGTCTGTGAGGGCTGACACTCAGACTCTTGCTTTGTTTCCACTTATTTCTGTGTGCCAATTAACAGTATTCTGTGTCCCAATAAAGCACAGGCAGCTGAGATGTTGGGCAATCACCTCATGAGAAGCTCAACCCAGAGAAAGATATTTCTGGCCTAGCAGCACCTCTAATTAGACACATATTGTTAAAAAATCCCACAAATGAACCCTTAAAAATTCAGACTGCAAGGACATCTAGTGATCCTTCAGTTATGATAAGTACTACTTCCACTTGCAAAAAATAATCTTGGCCAGAAGGAGAGATAATAAAAATCATCAGGAAGCAATGTATGGACCTCTTACAAAAATCACATTTGTGTCCTCTACTGACCTTTGCAAATACATGTGTGCAAATTGACTGTATGTATTCTTTAAAATCAATAGTACTAACTGATAATACAGAAATGTGAGACTAATGGATAAAGAATTAAAATGCCAAACCAAAGGGTTAAAATTCATATTAATATGGACAGCTAAGGCCAAGTCATACTGCAGAAATGAGGGCAGGGGGTCACTTTGACAGCTTGTCCATACTTAATGGAAGTTTATTGACCCAACTGTGTGAAACCACAGTGAATATTGCATATCACTTTGTCACGTGGAAAAGCTGAGTTTATGGATTTCTGTGTCATCAGCAGGAGTGAAAAATCTTTTTGAATCCCTTTTCTTTCTTTTCAGCTCAACAAAATCTCTTCATAAATTTCTACTGCAAGCATATCAGTTTATTTTATAGTCTTAGACATCTGGAGTTTTTTCTCATTTTAAAGAGGCCCAGGTCATGAGACTCTCTCTGCCAGACCTTGCAGAAATAAAATCAGCAAGGAGTTGAGTCAGTGCAATACAAAATGTAGCTCCAAGCACTTTCCAGGTGAACTTTCCATTGTCCTATTTCACACTTCCAATATATTATTTGGCTGCATTTAGTGCTTGTGCACACAGTAGTTCATAATTTTTTGTGCATTAGCATCCTTGTGCTTGGTGATACATTAACACTAATGGTGCTTTATCTCTGCAGGTGAATTTTCATTGTAAATTGTGAACAGGAACATGTGACATACAGTGGTTTTATATAAATATCACAATCAGTTTCTATAGTTAGTACATGGTGTCCTTAATTTCATATATTGCATGAATGGAGCATAAGAAAAAAATTAAAACCCAGACACGAATACTTGTACTTTCTGTACAGTATGGACCAACATTAGTTTATTTTCCACATTGTTACAAATCAGTCTGAAGTATAGGAACTTCTATTTTAAATCAACCAACTTATCTCATGATTCACTGAAAAGAGTTGAAAATCTGGAATTTCTGATGTGATTTGATTTTAAAATTTTGAGCTATTAAACCAGCCAAATTAGGAAAATTTCAATAACCATGAGGTCTTGTTAAATATCAAGAGAGTGAGTGAAGATACTTAAATGTTGCATTTAAGTTTTGCAGCCCACAAGTTTACTTGAAATTATTTTGAAATATCTATTCTGATTAATTTATTAATTTTGATGCATTATAAATCTGAAAGACAATGAAATGCTTTCAAAATTGGATTATATTCCTGAAAATAATGTCAAATGAAATCACTTATTATTGGTAAAGAACTCTTTCACTGAACATTGTTGCTTCTCTTTATTTACAAGTATTTTTAAAATGTTCTAAATTCCCACGTTTGGTTGGCAAAGGCTAAACATGTGTGGGGGTGCATAGAACAGAAGCAGTTTTTAATTTAGGGGAATTAGCCTCAGTAGGACAAGGCTCTGCTCACTTCGACAGCTGCAAATACTGGCACACACTGAGGTAAACATGTTTAAATTACATAATTTCCAGACCACTGATTTTTTTGCAACTAACTCCAGGGCAGTTCCCTTGAAAGAAAAACTCAAGGACAGATTTGTGATGCAACATTATTGTATCCATTAAAAAATGCCAGAAACATTCTGCTCTGGCACTGTATTAAACATATTGTCCTAAAATGTGATTCATGCAAGTCTTCCTCTCCCTCCAACCGGACTGAACAGCAGCAGGCACTAATATCCTGGACTAACAATAGATGCATTTTCTTTGAATTTCACATGTTTGTTTGTGGCTTTTTTTGTCTACCAGAAATTATCTGATCTTTCCTGGGTGGTTTATTTCTCTTTCTTTTTCTGGCCTGACACTGAGAATAAAACCACGAGCCAGTGCAGCAGCCATTAAATCTATATTCACAACTCACAAAGTGGCAAAGAAGTTAAAAATTTTTATCAACCTAAAGTCAAATCCTGTCATTCTGTGTTTTAAAAGGTGTGTTGATCTACATACATGCTCTCCTTGCTTCCTTCCCCCCTTCTGTCTCCTCAAAACGGGTGAAGTACCTGATGAAAAAGGGAGGATTATCTCAGGGCCAGCTCCCAGTAGTCTCAGTTTTCTTGGAAGGCATCTTCCTTTTGGATAGTCCTACAGGAACAAGTCATGTTGATTGAAGAGGAAGCAATATCCTAATTGAGTAAAAGTGCTGGGCTGGTGAGGTATTTGCAAGGAATGCTTCTCAGCTAATTGTTGAGAATAGTCAATGTAGAAGAAAGATTGGTGTTCAGTGGGGTGGAAAACAGGACAGGAAAGGACAAAAGGATTTTTAAATTCAAAATTTAGGCAGTATAAAAGACACATTCTTGGGTTGATAGCTGGCGTTACTATTTCCATTGTTCCATGTTTCTTAAAAAAAAAAGAAATCTAGCACAGAAGCCTCTTCCAATATCACTGTGACCCCTACCTCATAAGGTGTTCACAGACGTAAAGGGAATTGTGGGTGTGTTTGTCTTTGATTACTTGTGATACATTGAAGCATAAGTGATAGTTCTGCATGTCAGACATATATACTGATGTGCAAATAAGTTAGATTAAAGAGAGGATAAACACATGAGATTTCCTAAGGTGGTTAAATCTACTTCCTAGTTCAAGTATGGAAAACCAAACAATTTTGGAATTTATTTTTCCTAGAGCCTTTTCAGAACTTGGCATGGTACCCTTACTCTGCTTCCACAGTATCAGTTTGCCATGGAATAACACAATCTCATGACTTCTGAAAGCATGAATCAGTCGCAGTTTCCTGATTGCTAAGAGGAGTAACTCAGGCTGATGTTGGTGCTAGGCTTCCCTATGAACTTCCAGGAATGAGAAGGGATCTGGACATCTCCTCCCTGTGCTAGGTCAGTAAACAATCTTCTCATGAAAGAGAAATCTGAGGAGGCAACAAGGCAGGAGAATTTCTGGGGCAAGAACAAGCATCCAGGGCTCTGCTTGTCCCCCATAACTTCATGTGCTGTGAGTAGAGTCAGCATTAGCTCAAGCTGATATAATGTTAAGAGGTTTTATAAGGCAATTAATTCTCTAATGTATAGAGAGGGTATTCTTTTGTGACTCACCAGTGCTTCTTTTAGTAATGCTTGGCTGCAGCAGAAACACCCATGAGATAACAACAAATTGAAAGATTTGTTCCTCTTGGCCTCAATGAAATTCTCCTAATCTGCCAGGAGATCACAGTTGCTTCAGAGAGTACCATAATGAACTTACATTGAGAGATAAAAAATTATGGGACTAATTCTGTCATAGAACGTTTACTCTCACACTTCTTGTGTTTTACAAAGTATTAGCTTATTTAAAGAAAGATTTAGCAGAAAATCAAGATGCACTTTTTAGAGCCACAGAAGAAATGGGGAATAATGGAAAAATGTTGGAGTGCTGAATGAAATTAAACACTAATTCCAGTACTTTTTTCCATCATCTCTGTTACTGGTGAAGATGAAAACACCAATGGCAATAGTTAGACAAAAGCTGCTCTTGTGGAGGCTTATGTTGTCTAATATTTCTTGCCAAGAGGGCATTTCCAGGCCCATTTTCAGATTGTAGAGCCTGTCAAAACAGTCTGAATAATTCCCCAAAGTCTCATCATTACCCTGTAAATGTCATGACAGTTTTGATAGCTGCCTTCATTTCCATATAATAGTCAAAAAGGCACGAAGAGTTTTTATTTCTTCTCCGTAAGAATAAGATTTTCAAAAGTCTTTGGTGTTCTGAAACTGATCCAATTAAATTCAATATGTTTTCTGACTAGCTTAAAAGGGAGAAAGAAGTTAGGGCCATGTAGAGCACTTTGGAAAATCCTACAGTTCTTTTTCATGTATTATTCAATCCTTTTATGTGCTTATTCAAGCTCAAAGGATGCAATACAAAATGCTCATATCCACACCCTTGTCAAAGAGTACTTAACAGCTAACAACCCTCTGCCAAAAAAATCTGAACTATGTCTTAATTTAAGAACCATTCAATTTTGTAATATTTCCTTATGGTAATTTTTAACAAAAGTGAATCACTACTGACAAACATCCCTCTAACAATGGTATATTAATTCAATTAAGATGGAGAATAAAGGAGGTATTACAGGCAGTTAAGTGTGAGAAAGCGTGTTCTACACTGAATAATTAATTTTAATTCCAAGATAAAAATGTTGCCCATTGATTTACAACCCCTTCTGGCTATAAAGCCTTTTGGTGGAAACCTGATTCTTAATTATTGTCACAGGAATGCTAAGCTTGTCAAAAAGCTATTTCCATCGTGATGATCAGCCTTAACTGCTCGGAGCAATTTTTGTGCCATACTTAACAGCTGCTTCATCATTTGTTATCTTTCCAATTAGGCACTCTATTCCTACACGGCTCGTAACCTCCACGGGAGAAAGAAACACACATGCAAACACACATGTGCTTACATACAAGTA
The DNA here is from genome assembly GCA_020086605.1 of Lanius collurio. Lineage (NCBI taxonomy): Eukaryota > Metazoa > Chordata > Aves > Passeriformes > Laniidae > Lanius > Lanius collurio. The sequence goes on from JACBWW010000020.1 coordinate 88,685, forward strand.
CATGCTCTCCTCAGCACAAACCCTCAACAACAGACTGTCTCTGCTTTTCTTTATTAAGCAAAGAATTCAAATATTTCTATGTAATTCTGGTGGGATCTTTGGACTGTGGCATGTACAGATACTCTCAAAATAACACAGAAGGCTTCAAAGCATCACATCAGCATTTTCAGTTTACATAGTTCTTTCTATGTTTCAACATATTTTTTCTGCTAAATTAACTCCTTTCAGTGACAGAACTGAAAATAGACTGATTACTCAATTAAAAAAGTAAGCAGAAACATGCCTTTCCCTAAAAACACCATAATCATGAATTTATTATACTGAAAATAAACATTAATACATTTATGTCCTTTCCTTGGTATAGAATTTGTACTCCTCATGCAGTTATTTTATTCAGAGATTTTGTAAGGTTGAATGTTTTTAACCTGGATGAATTTAGCAGAAAGTAAAGAGGGAGGGATGTCAAGTGCTTCTTCCTCCCACAAAATGAGAAAACAAATGAGGAAATTGGTCTTCCTCATCCAATGACCCTAATTGCCAGTATGACAGTATCTCCTGTAAGTATTTTAGTTCTGCACACGGAAATGCACACAAGAAAATTTGCTGGTTCATTGGTTCACGATGTAAATCAATTCAAACTTAATTTGAGATACTTCATTTAGGCTCCTTGTTTGAACCAGTGATCTGTGGCAAATCTAGTTTGTGCAAAAGCAGAAACAGAAGTTAATAGATATAGAGTGCCAAATTATGTTGCCAGACCAACCACTTGAGCAAAGTTTTTACCTGCAGGTTTGACTAGTAAACAAGAACGTTTGTAGAAAGTTACCTTGGCATGGTATGTAAATATCATTTGTTGTCAAGTGAAAACATGAATGTGTCTTTGTGAATTTGCTTAAGTATGAGTTGGGTGCATTTGTGAAATAACTGCTATCCAAGTGCAATTTGGAAGCTTTTCAGGGGATATTTATTTATTACTAACAGAAACTGGCATTTTATGATAATATAAACAACAGTTCTTCATTAGAAACCTGATCTATCAATGAAGAACATGCTTGGCTCTGTTGCTGGAACTATTCAATTCTGTGTTGGTTTGGAATTGAAATGATTTTTTAATGAAGGATTTTATATTGTACATGTGCCTTTTAAGGTTAAAATGTAGTCTTCAGTTTTATTTGGGCAGGACAAGAGGGAAGGGAACAGGAAAATTCAAGTGTTTTTACATATATTGCATATCTGAAACTCCTCTTTACAGTTACAATGATAGACTAACCACACAAGCATTTGTATTCTGTTTTTAGGTTTTCAGAGCTCTAGATGGAAAAATGATCCTTTTGAGCTAGGAAGTTTAAAAACACAGAGCTCCACCAAAACCTGAACAGTACTTCTAACTATGCAGGCACCCTTTCTAATTTTTACTCTAACATCATCAGCCTAACACAGAAAGAAACACATTTTCTCCAGCCCTTCCAGTGATTCACTGTACAGGGATACTTGTTGTGCCTAAAGCTCCGAGTTTCTCTGCTACAAATTCAGTCCAGACATATCTAAAGAATTATCCTTCCAATTACTTAACCTAAATAATTAATTCTAAATGTATTTGAAGAATCTGAATACATTTGAGTGTTAAAATTTCCAGGTAGCACCAGGTGACATCAGGAGAACCCACCTCAAGTACTATAGTAATATGAGGGGAGAAGCTGGGCAGGTCTCAGCCCTGCAAAAACTGGACTGATGAAGGGAAGAGGGATCATCCAACACAGCAGAGTGAAAGAGAAATACCAGAGATGTATACAGGGACAAAGACCTGTGCAGGTAGAAGATACTCCATATAACTCTCATTCTGTTGTTTTTATTTCCTGGGATATGATCTAAGAGAGAGAACAGGTTGGGTTGGAAGCTGTGGCCAGGCAAACAGTGTGGCACTCTGGGGGCATCTCAGAGCTCTGCTTGGGGTTGCAGGCTCAGGTGGAGTTCTTTACAGATTAGACAGGCTTTGCTTACCTCTGGGTCTGCTTTTCTTGCCAAGAGTTTGTTTCACTTGAGCCAGGCTGCAGTGGGTGCTGGTCATCATGGTTATTGTAAGAGGTGGAGAGGTCCAGGAACCACTCTGACTCTGGGACAAGCTAACCAGGCTCCTGTCCCAAATTCTGTCTGGGCATATCCTCTGTTCTGCCCTGCTGGCTTGCTGCTCCTCAGACATGCTTTTCCACTTGCTGAATAGAAGAGCTTTCCTCATTCTTTAGTGTAACTGACAAGAGGACTCTGCTCTTGGTACTCTGGTAGAAGAAAGTTTTTCCATTATGGCTCCTTTTTGATGATTTTATATTCATCTCCAGTTCTGAAACTCATTGCTATGATCACCTGTAGTCCTGACCTCAAATTTCAATCAGTTTTTGATTCTTTCAGGTTTGGCTCCAAAATGCACTCTTCTTTAAAGAATTTAGTGTCATTATGCTGTAAAAGATAGTGCTGCAAAAGATAGTAAGTTGTATGTAAATTATTTACAAAAATTGGACATGAGGATAAAAACATTTTTACTCATTTTTTCAAAGATGCATCTATTCATATTTGGGCCACAGAGGACTCCATCATATAAAGTATTTGTGTGTGTGACATTGCCTGCTGTAAGCAAAAAACCCCCCAAAACCCAAAACAAAACAAACCAAAACCAAAAAAAAAAGGAAAAGAAAAGGTTTTGTTTAGAGGGCTCATCTGACTTAAAGTGTTTCTGTCATCCTTTAAAATGCAGAACCTGAGGCTCATGTGCTGAGTCCAGCTGAGGGTCTGGCCCATCATTTGGCATCTGTGGGAGAGAGCAGGGAAAACAGTGAGTGAGAGTCTCCAGTTCCTGAATGCCTCTGGTCAGACACTGCTGTCAGCTATTCTGTGTGTAACATACTGAAATACATGGATTTACTTGCCAGCCTCAGAGAAGTATAGAGGCATTCAAGTGTTACTGTGTACAGGCAAAACGCTCAATCCACACTCTTAGATACATGTGTAACCACATGAATGGATTCTCTGCTTTTCTCCACAATGCACTAAAAAGTATTTTTCACTTAATGTGAAAGTGAAATATAAAACAAAATTCTAGAATACAAATAATTTCAACCCAACAGAATATAAAAAAAGTCAAAATAGATTCTTTCTTGAATAACATCTCCCTCCATATTATTTCAAAATTTCCGAAAAATGAGATTAAGAGCACAAAAAACATTAAAAAATCAAGTAATTCAAACTTGAAGTCCTGCAGTGTCAGAATAACAGATGTGCAAAGATAATCTTTATCTGTGGAATGATATGTAAAGTGATGTACCTTGTCTTGAGATAATTGGCAGAGAAATATGGACAAAAGATATTGTCTTGTACATTACTTTCAACATATATACTCATATGCACTTGACACCAGTTGTACAGGCAGAGATAAAGAGAGATAAAGAAAGTAGGTGTGACCTTTCTTTTTAGGATTCGTGATAAGACACCAAAGGAAGAGGTGAGGAGGATGGGGCTCCTTAGAAAACATCTCACAAATTCATCCCAAATAGGAAGAAGGAATTTCAACTGTGTAGATGTCTGCCAGGAGAATAATGTGTCAGGATGCACTGAACATCTGCCAGGTTCTTGGAAAGCATTTTGTCAATATTTTGATAAGGTAACCAGAGATATGTGAGGAACAGAGAAAAGGCTGACAAGAAGGGAGAAGCTGTGAGATGATAAATATTGCAAGATGTAGTAAAGAAACATAACAGCAAGAACAGAAAAATTGTTTCAGGAAGGAAATGTCAGTATCATAGAATATTGTAAGGCTGGCTTAAAGGAAAAAAACAATCAAAATCTGAAAAACATTTTTGAGAAGACAAATTGCAAATCATCTCTTAGTGGAAGAAAAGCAGTGAATTAAATGAGAGGATGAGTGCATTAACATGTTGCTTATGAGATAAAAGTTGTAGTCATTTTGGAGAGATATGTCTAAGAAAAACATCTCAGCTGTTGAGGGAGTAAGAAAATTGAAGCAATTTCTGAGACTTTTAAATGTAGAATGCAGTGTTCTTTGTCTAGACTCCAGTCCTGGAAAATAAATAATTTAAATAAAGTCTTAGATTATATAATAGGAAAAGTTTGGCTGAAGGTTATGGCTTTTCCTCATAGAACTTCTTTCCTTGACTGACCGAAAGTGACATTGCCCTTGACATCAAAGAATATTGCATACTGCATCACTTTCAGATCTGTCCCTAGGCCACTTTCTTGATCTGATTTTCTCTAATACAAATACAGAAGCACTTAGTTCTTCCTAGGAACTCGCTCCCTTTCTGCTTAAAGCAGACAAGTCTAGCTCAGGCCGGGGTGGTGGAAATGCCTGTCACAGCAGCCATGCTGCTCTGTCACCTCCACAAAGGCAGCCCAGACTGGGAAGGGCTGGTAAAACATGGTAAAACACAGGACTGAGACCTGCAGCACCCAAGCAGCCTTTTGTCACTGTGCTGGATGACCAGACACCATCACTTAGTCACTCCTTTCTTTCTGCTGGAAATATGAGGCAGCATATTTCTAGAGTTTAACAAATCGAACATTAAAGTGTGCACGTTTTTTCCTCGAGGACAGAATGAGGAGGCAGTGGAGGCACTCATGAAAGGCTTAGTTCACTATCTAATATGCTCCTAGAAGGTGCTTGTATACTGCAGCAAAGAAGAAAGCAGAATTGTTGTTTTCTAGGACTGTGTCACATCCTTACCTATTAATTCTTATTTTGGCTTTTTATCTGAGCTCAGTTTGTCTCTCTCTCTCTTTTTTTTTTTATTCTCAGAATCTGTTGTCTCTCCTTTTCTGTTCTAATTATTAAGATCTTCATGCAGCTGAGCTGGTTCTTCAGTGAGCCTTTGTTTGATGTAATGTAACCTGAGAGCTCAGCCACCATGTTCGGCAGTAAGGAATTTTTTGCAGCAAAGGTGCCAAGGCATTACTTCTTTTGGATTTCTCTTTCTGTATTTAATTGCAGAGTGAAGGACCATACTTGCAGAAATGGGAATAAAGGACTCCAATTGTACAATTGTAATTGGCTTGATTATATGTCTTTCTCTGCACTACAGATTGTGTCATTTGCTAATACAAAGGGTGATTTTGCCTCAGTAAAAGGAATGTAATTTCTGGGATCTCAGCTCAATTTACTGCTGTCTTTTGGCTCCCATCCAGGGAAGCATTAAGGGATATGCTTAATTGTAATCATGTGAACAAATGAGAAGTCCTATTGATTTGCTTATGGTTTGGGTTGTGCCTAAGAGCTGTGTTTGGTCAGTGCTTCAATTCTACTTTTAAAAAGGACAGCTTCTCCTTTTTGCTAGGTATTAGACACAATAGAGAAAGTCCCCAGAATGAAGCAAACATTTGCTGGCCAGGACAGCCTTAGACAGATTTGATGGATGCTGAGGCAGTCAGGCAGGAAGGACTACAGAGACAGAAAGGAGAAAATCATAAAAAAATACGGTGAAGAGCAACAGGAGGTTAGAGAGTCAGTGAGGAGGGAGATGGAGTCGTGAACAGTCAGTCACCTACTGCCTGACTCTGCTTGAATACCCCTTCAGGTCACATTGCAGGGGAATTGCACAGCAGTGATCATGGATGCCCTGGAAGCCCCTTTGAGCAGGAGCAATAGAAAGGCACAGGCATCCTTCAGAAGGGCTCAGCTGTTTTTATTGCTCACCTTATCTGAGAGCTGCCACAAGGCTGCCTTATGTACCTCATGTTGGAAGAATTGCTTGTTTTCATTATTAGGTTAAAAAACCTGATAATGGCAAGGTTGGGACAAAAGGCCCACAACAGGTGTGATTTCATGATTTGAACACATTTGGGGGAGGCATAAAGAGGCTCTCCTATACCAGAAGGAGGCAAACAAAGCCTCTAAACAGACAGTGATGTCCATACTGTACATGCATACTGTAAGGTCCCATGAAGTTTTGCTCAGCTGCACACCCACAGTGGTGTGTAAAGGGGTAGGAGCCATTTTGAGGAGCTAAACTCGGAGCATCCAAACCAATAGTGAATGCTCATAACTACTGTGTTCTAATTGGGATTGTCCCTCACGAAGCTGAGTCAGCTGAGGGTTGGGTGTACAGTGTTATTATGGACTACACAGAATAAGCTTTTGTTGTGATTGCCTAGAGCTCTTACTTAAATGAAACATCAGGTACAGCTGTTAATCAAGACACGAGGCACATTAAAATGGAATAAACAGAGAATTAGAACCAAAACAAGTCATTTTCATGTACAAACCTCACAGGAGATTTCCTCTCCACATCTCACTTCTGCTTCATTGTAGAACTCAAACCCGAACAGTTACTCCAGCTTTTCAAAAGGTAGAGAGACATCTTACAATCTTCCCAAGTATATCCCCTCCCCAAAAACAAATTATGTGGGCAATCTTGATCACTTCTGGGTATTTAGCTCAGCATTAGTCTCAGGGAAAACAGCGAAAATGCTGATGTAAAAGGCAATCAATGTATGAATAAAGGAAAGAAGTCTAATCAATGTTAATAAACACTTTTGTGGAAATAAGTCCTGAGAGATGTACCATTTTGTCACATTTGTATATGTGGGATCAACCTCTGTTAAACTGAGTATACTATAATTTTTAAGATATTTGCTAGTCTGATTAAAGACCAACGCTCTGTAGGAATTATGAAGTATGAACTAAATGGTCTGTGAACTGACAGGCAACAACAAAAAAGTCAATTGAAAAGGAGAAACAAGAAGACCAAGGCTCTAAAGCTGGAATAAACTTTTACTTGGTTTGATGTTTTTCAGGGTAAATATAGATATAGAATGATTGTTGAAAAGTTCTGTAGATCATGAAAGGATTGACAAAACGAAAAATGCATTAATTAAGGCAGAGAAATGTAGCCTGGTAATTTGCCCTGTGTTACTTGGCAAAATCTTTCATACAGAAAACCTTCAAATAAAGCCAACAGATCTGGAATAAAAAAGACAGGACAGGAGATTGTGTCCCAGAAAAGCACAACTATTGTGATTAGAGGGCAAAATTAATCTGAATCAAGAACTAAGATCCAAAAATTGTGAGTTGTGTGATTCCGGCATGACTAGTTCTATTGGAGTACTACATCTTGCTCCAGGATCCTCACTTTAAAGAAGATCCTGAAAAAATGGGTACAATTCTTTTTTAAAAAATAAACATAAAAATTATTCTAAAACTGAAAAGATTATGCTACAATGAAAGGCTTACAAGGTATCATCAAAACTAAAATTTGGGATCTGTCTGCAATTTACAAGAAATTACATGAATTGATTTTTTTTTGCTAACAGATTTTTTTATTTGGTAACAAGATCAGAAGTAGAGAAATCTAAAGAACTAAGGAATGCTTTTTAACACTAAAGGAAAACAAATCATGTTGTAAACTGATAATTGAAAACAATGACTGTGGCAAAAAGATGGAATCCACAGCTCTGAGTAATCAAGTGGAGGTGTGTCTGAAAATGCTCTGTTCTGGAATCAAATGCAAATAATTGGGTAAATAATTGCAAGTCAGGTAACTAAATGCAAACAATCGTAGGGAATCAAGCCTTTGTTGGTCACACATGGTCCAAAATGTGTCCTTTTATTGTCTTTGACCTCTGCTCTGAGTCCTTGTGCAATGGTGCAGTTTTACTTGAATGTGACAGTAGACCTGCACTTAAATTATAAAAGATACTACATTTAGAAGATAATTAAAAAAAATACTATTTTACATTTTCAGTGAAATTGAAGCCACTTTGGGAATGTTTGTGAAAAATCCAATTTCAATATTTATTCCTAACATCAACTTTCTGACTTTTTTATTAGTTGACATTACTATTGATAATGTTATCGATACCAATGTTATTTAATTTATAGCTTGGCACTACAGGCTTTGCATCCAAATTCTTTTGGGTTATATTGCTTTAAGAAAAAATACTTTCTTTAATAGTGACTTCCTTTCAACTGTGTAATCGCTTAAGCAGAGAGACAGACCCTTCTTATATTAGTGTCTGATTTGCAGGGTGAAGTTCCTGTTGTCTGTAGAAGATATGGCAAGTAATCAGTACCTCTGTAACTGCCCTGGAGATAGAGCTAATACAATAATTTGCCTTTCTTTGGGCTTTTAAATGATATCTTATTGCTAGCACAGGCACCACAAACACAACCTCTGGGCTTGTGAATATTATCAGAGTTTAAAAAAACAGATATTTTTCATTCTGAACAGCTATCGAAGTCTGTTTGCCCAGCTGAAGATCTTTCTTATCAGAAGGATAAATCTTGTGTCAGTGTAATGGACTGTGTCAAATGTGGTCTGGCACACACTAAGTAAGGAATAATATTCCCCAGGGTTTGCCTCCAGCACCTGAGAAATAGGATCTGTTGTAGGAAAACACACCCTGAAGTATGGGATTTTAATCATAGACAAAAAAAAAGAAAAATCCTGGATGAAAATAAAGGTGAATGAAATGGTTCAATGTTTTTAAGATCCTACTTCGGGATAAATGAAAACATCTTTCATCCTTTTCATGACAGAGGTGTATTTGGTTGAAACACAGCTTAACTTCACTTAAATCAGTAAGACTGCTGGTTTTCATCAATGATAACCTTGATTGTCTTTTTTTGTTGATTGAATTTGGTTTCACATAGAAAAGGAGCCAAACTGGTAACAGAAACTGGGTTATGAGGGTCATAAGACATTAGAACAGGTTATCCAAAGAAGAAGCTGTGGATACTGCAAGCCTGGAAGTCTTCAAGGAAAGTTTGGATGGGGCTTTGAGCAACCTGCTCTATTGGAAGTTGTCCCTGCCCATGGCAGGGGGTTTGGAACTGGATCATCTTTAACATCCCTTCCAACCCACACCATTCTAGGATTCTATGAAAATTTATCTCTTTTTGGTTCTGTGTTTTAAATTAACTTACATGAAAATACAAAATCTTCAGTTAGATTCAAAACTCAACCCAAGAATGTAAATCTGCATGTCTCAGTCTAAGTTCCAGATTTCTGAAGGCTGATTGTTCAAGATGACAACAATCTTTGAGTCTTAAAAGAACCTTAACAAACCCTCAACTACCTTTTCTTAAGAACTATCTCTAAACTACTTACTTGGTATCTGTATCTTAATCTTCCTGAATGCCTTTGAAAAAAATTGATCTTAATGCTATCCTTTGATGAAAAACATATTTATCAATAGAAGTACTCACTTAGTCTTTTTCGTTTCTGTGTTGATTATCAATTTCATTCAAAATAAAAACATGTAGTTCAACAGTTAGGGGCTGAGAATATATATTAAGGGCGCAAAGTTTTAACTATGCTTTAGGATTTAAATGGGCACTGTAGTCCTGAACACTCTTATGAGATTTGACCACTTACTCATCCAGGCTTTACTGAAAATTTTCACTGCAGGGAAAAAGTATTAAATAATGTTCTGCTTAATTAGGAAACCACCCGCTGATTGAAATCACAACCCATCTCACCTGCAGATTACAGGTGAAGGAATACCACTTTAAAGTTTCAATATCACATGTTGCTAAAGAACCATTTCTCTGCTGCCTTCAACTACTAATTTATTTTCCATTATGTCTAGAAAAGAAAAAAAAATATTTTCTTCCTGTATAAGTTCTTGTTTCATAACTTTTAGCCATTTAAATTAAATTGGCCAATAACTATTATACTTTGATTGTTGTTAATTTACATAAGGGGTACAACTGGTTACAGCTATTAGTACAAATGAACATCATGCTGCATGTGCTATCCTTGAAGATGCCTTTGGCAGGGGTGGAAATTGCAAGTCTGGGCATGAAGTAGGATTTCTCTCAGAGATAGCAATTTGTTTGCTGTGAAACCTTTTAAATTGCTAAATAAAAAGTGCTCATAGTCATGGAGCCACAAGTAACCTTAATTTTCTACCTGTTGATACGGTCATACCTTCTCCTATGAACTTAAAGTCCTCCACAGTTGGTGGTCATTGCCCTCATTGAGGAAGTATAGGTATGGGGTCCACTTGGAGAAAAGTTTCTTCCTCTGTGCACAGCAGAAATTGTGTGGCCACCCAGAGGGAGCACCACAAAAGCATTCAGGGCTCTAGCTCTCAGGCTGCAGGGAGTGCCAGAGCCTGGTGCAGCTCTCAGATGGCAGCAGGGAGAACAGCTCTGGGGAGTGTGATCAGGTCAACAATCTGCTCAGTCCAGTGGTGGGGCTGGGAGATGAAGGAGAAAGGCTAAGAAGTATTAGGGACTCTCACCACCAGGCAGAAAAGGGAGACCTTGGAAATTGAGAGCAATGGAAATGGGTTTTGCTTGGGGTGGCAGGGGAATCCCCTCCCAACCTACCCCACCTCCACAGATTCCCTTATACAGTAGGTATGAGGCCTTAGTATCCAAAGTCCAAGGAAACGAGGATGAGGGAAAGAGAACATGGATTTTGGGAGGGAAAAGCTGCCTAGGGCTGGACAACCTATCTGCTGCATCATGACATCCTCAACTAAATAAAAAATTGGTGAAAGGTAATTGGTGACTTCCTTTGGAGATGAATGGACTGCCTGATATGCTGACCAGATCATATCCATAAGGAAGTGTGCTGCCTCCCTGGGGCCCAGGTGAGATACAACACCAAGAAACTTCCCAACCTGGTATGGCTCATTAATTATCCACTACAGAATTTCCAGGTAGGCAACAATGAGGTACCAGTAAGGGACAATCAAGAGGCCTCAGGGCATTGGGACAACTGGTCAAAGGATCTGGAGCACAAGACGTGGTCTTTTATGTGCTGCAGGCTGCAGGAAATGATGTTGCAAGAAATATGGAACAACAACCAGCCACTTCTGCACACTGTAAAAATCCTGGCTTTTCCTGGGTGCAGGACGCTCTGGGTTTGTTCCCTTGGTTCATCCACAGCTGTAGAATGGACTTTGTTTCACCCGCTGAGCAAACGCCTGCATGAATTTCCCTTAGTCAAGGAGGGTGGGATTAGAGAATAATAAGCTACATCTTGTTTCTCAATGGTCAATGCATACCTCAGTCTAGCATTCATTTTCAGTCCTCAAAGTGTCTCACAACACCCAAAAATCTTTTAGTTCTTTCCGGATATCCTGTTTCACCAAACGAAGGGTGGAAACATCCATATTGGGTGCACAGCCAGCAGAGGAAGAGCCAGGTATGAAGATAATAAGGCCCCTTCCATCTAAGTCTTTCCTTGGATGGTGTTATAGACTTTCCACATAAATTCTAAAAAAATGTTTGACCAAATGACATCATAAAGAATTCAAAATGAGCTGTATGTATCATTTGCATTCAGGAAAATCTTTAGTGAAAATTGCCTACAGCTTTCTCTCTCTTTGAGCAGCACACTGACATGATCCAAAAGGAGTGTCTTAATTATGGTAATTATAGGATTTAAAATTCATTAAATAAAATATTGAGGCTATTCAAACTCAGATTTTTGAAGGATTATAGTGTTTGACAACACTATGAAAGGTTTAAGTGCGTAGTTTAACTGCCAGAATTGGTTTGTGTTTAGCCCTCATTACTCAGCACGGAAAACATGTTTTAAGTGGAATCTGCAGCCCACTTTCAACTGTCAGTCTAAATATGTCTATTCACAAGCTGAGAAATTAGCACAGTGCATGATGCTCTGGTGACACCCATCAAGCAAGAACAGCTCATCATTTCACTCCATCTCCTGTCCAAGTCATGAATTTCTATGCTTTGTTTAAAAAAAATGGAGAAAAATGATCCTTGTTCTGAAAGTCTGACAGGGACTTTAAATGGCTAAAGTAAGTCTGAAGTAAAAGACAATTCCTGGCTTTCAGGGTCTGTCTTTGTACACCTTGATTGTGCTATGGTGGAATAGGGCTGGTAGGAAGCAGCTATGCCTTTTCCTCTCCTATACTCCTATAACCTCTAGCCAGTACAATGGCATTGTATTTGCACAGTTCCTGGTGTTAGATAAAATCGGGGGAAAGACAGAAAAGCAAAAACCCCTCTGTGATGAAGTAATTTCTCAGAACAATCTTTTGTTCATGGAGAAGGAACCCTCCAAGGGTGATCACATGCTTCCAGAGGGGCAGCCCAGTACTGAAGACTGGTCTATCCTTAATAACACAAGTGTCTGTGGTCTGCTCTCCTGAGTCTCCTGTACAGCACAGCAGCTCTGCTCCTGCCTTCTACCAACTGCACACTTCTGTCTTTAATGTTTCAGCATCTGCCCTCCACTCAGGGATGCTCTTGCCTCAGCTCTGACTCACTGTAAAATAGCCATGGTCACCTTGCAAGGGTACTGTTGGCACCTGTATTCAATTCATAAGGAACTTTTCAATTATTCTTGCTACTCTGTGCCACGTTTCAATGAAGTGTGCCCATGCACACCCAAAAATCAGTGACTAAGTCCACTGATGCAAGGAAAGCACACTGGTATAAAACCAGTGCATGTAAGATCATAATCAGGATCCTAACTGCCAAAAATAGAATATTAGAATTGCATTTACAATAGATACTTTTATGGTGTAGGAGGTTCTATTTGTATGAAGTACACATCTGTTACAATGGCCACATAAGGAGTGAAGCTAGATCTGATTTATGATCACTACATTTAAGATCAGCCTATCTTTCCCAAGCATAGCTCAAGAAGAAAATTTTTAGTAACTACCTTTTGGTTACTTTGCAACAGAGCTAAGACAGCTCAGGTTAAGAAGAGAGTCTTAAAGTGTCTTGTGTCCACCCATCAAAATGCCTTCATTTAAGGCTTGAGTCTTACAGCCTTGGTCCTGGCCCTCCAAGAGTTCTGAACTCAGGACCTGAGGCTTTTGTATGCTGCATGGCTATAAAAAGTATCAGGTTTGAAATCTGGAGCAAAACCTCTGAAGATGACAGTGCCCACATGAAGCCACTCCTGGGAACCAAACACATGTAAACAGTGCATGGCACCAGTTGCATGGGTGTGGCACAACTGTGCACGTACAAACCGAGCATGCATTGAAAATGCAAGTTCTCACAAGAACAGTGTGGTGTGTTGACAGAGTCAAAGCAGGGCACTGGCTAGAAAATAAGGAAGAGAAGGCATTCTTGAATGTTTTTACAGATATTTAGCCAAGTATACTATCAAACTTATTGAGCAATAAATGATTTCTTCTAGAAAAATCCAAGAAAATTATGAATTTCAGTAGGGATATGCAGAAACAGCTCTTCAAAAGGAATGCTGTGTTGTCGTTTTTGTAGGTTGATGAGCTTTCCTTAAATCATCTGTCAGGTATATAGAGCTGTCCTTATTTCTGTGGAAGTTCATTGGGCTATTATCTCAGCACTTGTCCAAGGGCAAGTCCACATAGGAAAGAAAACAGAGGTTCTGTTTATAGTGATCTCTGTCTATAGTGTTCCCCCAGGTCACATGAGAGCGTGAGCTCACATTTGGAGCACTGTGTGGGTTGGTCCAGATGTATCCATCCCCTCTGTTGGTGACATTTGTGTTCCCCTCCCTACTCCTGAGTGTCTTTGTGTAGCAGACTCTCTCCTACCCTGATCCAGGGGCTAGCCAGCATGAAAGCAATGTGAGGGATCAGAGAGTGTGACAGTGGTGTGGGTTCAGCCTTGCAGATGTCACAAGAACCAGGAACATGGAAGAACTGGGAAATAATTTTCTCCAACCAGGAGAGGGCAGAAACTTCATTGAGCAGTTGTATGAAACCATATATGCATTTCCACAGGCAAAAGTCATCCCTGATTTCCTGAAAGTATTAATATTTACTACATATGTAAGAAATGGAGGACCCTTTTTCTGGTAATCCTCATGGTCAATGGAACACTTTCCTGAAAGACTGCAACCAGAGATCCATTCTCTGCTCTTCATTTTCACATCTATTCTGTGCCAGGTATATTTTATAATCCATCTGCTTCTCACCACATCAGTAATTTTGTTTTCTTTTCTGGCAGACAGGTCCTCAGATGCCTTGCCAAAAATATCCTAAGTCCAAAGATATTTTTAAAAGGTGTGAAAGTCAAGAAAAATCCAAGTGAATCCAAGGTAAGTGGTTTGTGTTCCTTTCTACTTTTAAATTCTCTCAGAGCTAATAGTAGGGTAAAAATATTGAAAGCTAATGTGAGTTCAGAGCAGACATTTTCCATTGGAAAAGAAATAGAGGAACGAAACTTTGCAATTGCCTCATTTCAGCAAAGAACTGAAGACCAAGTTTAATTCCAAAATATCAAGGACAGTCCTTCACTGTAACGGCATCTTAAGGAGAATAGAGTATGTGAGCTTTTGTAACTGGTTTTTAAAACACTCATTTGGGTTTAAGTTGCCATGCTGAACTCAAACCCAGCTGAGCTGCTGCTAATGGGTGAACTGACAGTCTCTTCAGTTTGCAGCAGACAGATGTCAACACTGCAGCTGGAACTAATCATAAGTTGTCATCATGACTGGAAGTAACTGAAACTGCTCTTGAACGTAGATAGCTAGGACTGAACAGACATGAACACTAATTCATCTTCTCACACTTAATATCTCATTGCTTCAAGCAAGGACAAAGGGGGCACAAGTTCCATTTCACAGAGCATTGGGCAATTTTGACATTTGTCTTCATGCGGATTACAAACAGAACTCAAAAACTACAACATTTTTTTGTGTAAACAAAATAATTCTTTTACTCTCAATTGAAATGCTTTATTTTGACAAAAAACTAAACATTCAGGTTATTCACTCATTCTCAGTTATACAGGAAAGGCATTGGGATGCAATATCATTCATATGTTTCATCCCTACAATGACAGCCAGAACTGTTTCCTCTGAAGGATACTGAAAAATGAAATTTCTTCCCCTTTCTCCCTTCAGATAAACCTCTGCTGGGGTTAACACAACTTCAGGGGGTGTTTTGACTTAACCAAGTAGAATTCTCTTGTTAGAGAGGATTGCCTCTATCGATATTTTTCAGACTGGAGATCACCTTTGAAGGACTTTAGCAGTGCTCCATGGCAGGTATGTAAGGATGTAATTTACAGGACCATTTAGGTTGCTTTGAGACATGTGAGTAGGTCACCACTTTGGTTTCCAGTCCTTATCAATGAAAAGATAACTCAAACACATTAAAGAATCCTTCCAAAAAAAACCCCCAGAGTTGTGAAGCCACCCAAAAAAAATTATGTGGTGATTTATGTTGAATTTTATTTATCTTTATTATTCTTGGAGTACTTTGGGTAGATTATACAGCCTTCATGTTCCACTTTACACAGACATGGACAGCACTCCTGCCTTTCAGGTTTTTTTGTACTTTTAAAGATTCATCCTTGAAAAAATGAAAGCTTTAGAAAGCAATTAAAACTTTTTGCTCACACTGGAAAAGAAAGAAAATTTTATGAGTATTGAAAACATTGGACATGCAAATAACAAAGAAAGACTCTCTTTCTTCTGTGGGAATAAAATTCAAATTTATTCAAACTATCTTTAAGACCTGGTTAAGCAGTGTCAAGTAGACAAAGTAACTCTTGTCCAAGTATATATTTAGTGGTCACAAAATCAAACATGATCACATGATTTTGGTGGTATCTGTTAGGGTTCATATTGCAATTACGAGTTTTAGCCATAGTTATCTAAGGATATAAATAAGGAAAGTTACTTAAGGAAAGATCACATTTTCATTAGTCTATTTGCTATTGCTGGGAAAAGAGGGCTTGTTGAAACTGTAGGAGGGAACAGCTACTCAGATGAAAATGAGAGTTTTCAATTTGATTTAAGGAATAATTTGTGGTGGTGATAACTATGAACTTTATATCACCCTTGGTACCAAAGAATATGACCTCTTTGTTTGAAAGCATGCCTCAGAATAAAAAGTTCATGAGAAGTTTTTTTTCTTTTGTCTTTTGTTTGTCTCTTGTTCTTTGTTGTAACTTGGGGAGGTCTGCAGAAAGATCACAAATGAAAGTTTGGTTTTATCAGAGGAATAGGACATTTGTGACATATTTCCCTAAGGATAAAATTCCATCTTATATAAAAAGTAATTAATTTTTTTTTCTGTGAAATTAATTTTTTTTCCCTGGGGCTTTTAAAAACTATTATTACCTGAGTTTCCATTCAGATGACAGTGATAGAAGTCTAAATATTGTCTAGAGTCTTCAAATCTAAGTTCTCAAATGTGTCTTCTTTCAAACTGCCTTTCAATATGTGGCATTTCTATCCCTTTGCCAAGATGACCAATGGTCTACAGACACATATAAATGTTGTGAACTTGCCAGGTAGCTTGATTTTGTTATTCTTAGGGAAAGAGTACATCCCTATTTAAATTCCTGGGAGTAGCTGGTGTGGAAAAATGCAGTTCATTTTGTAATGATATCAGGATTTGGCCTGGAATCTGCTCAGGGACTGTACATAGAGTGTTTTCATAAGACTGGGCTTTTCCTTTCAGTCTCACACCAATTCCTTGTTCAGTCTCATACCATCTCTTGCAATGACAGGGAAAAAGACAGAAATGTCAAAGAGCTCTCCATGAATGGTTTTCTGTGAATTCCACAGCCTCATGCTCTTCTCCCTCAATATGAAATGAGTTAAATATGAAATTTAAAAGCAAAAGGAAAAAGAAGCACTTACAAATGCCATGTCGAGGTTCAGTCTAGTTTTTCTCCTCTCTCATCAGCCTTTCCCAGAATGATTCCTGAGGGGAAAAAAACACTTAAAACACACTCTTGATCCTGATCCAAGTCCCTCTGCTTCCTCATTCCTCTGATGATCAAGACAAAAAACACTTAAATGGGCTCTTTGGGACAATTCACACGCCTCCTTTATTTACACATCTACCTTTATGCTCCAGGAGGTAAAGGTGCTTGAAAAAAAAGGTCTTGTTTATACTCATCTCAGTTTCCTTCTCTCTGCTTTGCTTTTATTTTCAGCTCATTGGGTTTCTCAAGTCTCCTCCTCCCTGACAAAGTAAATCTCACAGCATATGATATCATGCTAAAGATCTTGAACTGAATGTTACCTTATGGCTCCCATTGCATTAACGATTGCTGCATGGGGGAGATATGGGTTTTGCAATGACCCAGTAAAATAGCTGGCATGTCATTTTCTGTTCCCTCCTTAAAGCAAAGATATATCAAGATATTAAAAATATTTACATTTGCTTTTTGCTATGCACTGAACCATTGGCCAGGAGCAAATTCAGATTTCTGGAACTATATTAAAGCCAAAATTTTAAGAGCTCAGCTGTAGTGATGGTGAAAGGTGAGGCAAACAGCACAATGCAGAGGCTGATCACAGGGCTCTGGGGCTTCAGTTGCTAAAGAAAAGGCATCTGCTACTGATGAAGTGCCTTCAGGTATTTTTCATCCCCTCCAGCTGCCAGTCCAACAGAGTCCAGGACCCTGTAGGTCTGCATCCCATCTGCTGGCACGTTGTGTGTCCCAGATACTCTTGGGGCATTTATGGGCATAAGATGTTTGGGCAGCCTCACTGAGCTCTGTCCTGTTTCCATCTCTCTGTGGAGCATGAAAAGGAGAGCTCAGATAAGTATGGTTAAGAAGGAAGAAGAAGTCTCACTTTCTCCTGCTTATGGTCGCGTAACAAAAAGTGGAGAAAAAATTATCACCATAATTTTATCATTTTTGTAAAATTGGATCGGCAGCCATTGAGGGCAGAATGAGAAAGAAAATATGTTCCCCTAGTTTTGTTCTTTTCATCACATTTTCTAAAGCAAAACTCTTTTTATACTTAAAAATCATTTGCAGGCAATTTCCAATCTAATAACAATTTAAATAAATCTATTCAAATCTAATCAATAAATAGAGATGCTCCACATCACATTCAAGGCCTGAAAATTCCTATTTTTATCTGAGTTTTCACGGAAAACAGTGCTGTAGAACCTGCTGAACCAAAGATAGCACATCCATGACAGCCTGCCTCACTGGAAGGAGACAGTTCTGAAGGGAATTGTGTGAGAGAAGCACCTCCATGGAAATGAGAGAGTAGGCAGCATGGAGCAGTGCTTTGGAGTGAGACTTCAGCAGCTGTGAGTCCTTTCTTAGATGTGGGCAGTGTGCCACTGTCATCAACACAGGACTGGTGTGGTTCCACATCTACCTGTCCTCTGTTATGGCTTCAGTTGAGCCATTAACATTTTTTTGTTTGCTGGGTGGAAAGGCAGGTTTTGTTCTCAGTGTAGAGAAGCTGTGACAGAAGAACACAGGACAGCTTGCTAGAGCCCCACAGTCACATACTCTAGTTTTGTATCGGTCCCCAGAGCAATCTTTGGGACAAAAGTCCAGGTAAAGGTAAGCTCACTGTACAGCTTAGCACAGCCACTGCATCCCAGCTTTCTGTTGTTACAACAGGCAGAGAAAACCAGCTCCCATTGGTTTTAACAGAGCCATTTGGGATCCTAATGAGTACATCTAACACAGCAGCCCTGGCTCTGTACCAGCCATGTGAATGTTAAAAATTATGCATATGGGAAGGAGGATAGTTTGTCATATATTTCTGGAAAGTAGTTTAAAAACTTGGCTTTAATAACAGGCATGTTGACAGCAACTGGGCTTTGATGGCCAAGTCCCTCGGATATCAAACTCTCTAGCATCAGAACTATTTTGACGTCAAAACAAAACAGGCTATTTACTTTTTGAAGTTAAATTAAATCCAGAGAGTATGATGCTGTTACAGAGCTGGAGTCCTAGGCCATTTCATCCAAATGAGCCAAGCAAGGTATAACTTATGAACAACTCCATAAAATGCAGGGGCCAGGTTTCATTCCAGCAGTATCAGTTAAAAAAGTTTATCTGGCCTGGCTAGAGAAGAGCAGCATTTGTGAATTTAAAATGCATAATCCATTTCAAACTTACTTCCTTTTCACTCACTATGAGTGAGATGGTTGGCAAATAATTAATTCTTCTGATATTGGTGTGACAAGAGATGATTCTTTACAGTGAATTAGATCAGCTAAATAATGCATATCCAAGTTTAGGTAGGGAGACTTTCCTGTCCTGTAGTGGGCTCAGGAGTTTCCTTTGAGATCTCCAAGTAATCTGGAGAAAAGAAAATACTCTGGAGAGAAAGAGCCACGGCTGATATCCCACTGCTTCTGTTCCCCACCCCAGAACCATTTCCTCCTTGTCACCTGATGGAGGTACCCATGGTACCTGTCCTTACACTGTTTGCCTTCTCCCTGTGCAGTTTTTCTCTCCACTTGTTCTGGGGAAGCTGTCCCAAGTTACCTTTATCCACATTCCCTGGCACATGGGCCTCTGCTGGACTGCCTTCCAGGCCCTTGGCTTCCCTGAAGTCTGTTCTTACTAGAAAAACACCCCGGACATACAGAGGGGGATTGTTGGGCAGCCTGATCTTCACACTTGGCCTGAACCTGGCCTATAAGCAGCTGGTGTGCAGTGGCTGCCCACATCAACTGACCATATCTACTCCAGGGGCCCATGTGGCAGGAACCAGAGGAGCTCTGCACCCCAGCTAGGTCCAGGAACATGTCTTTTGTTGTATTGCTACTGCACTTAGAGAGAATCCCAGAATCCCCTCAGACAGCTCCTGGGATCAACTTCTCATCCTTCCTATGGGCAGAAATTTCTCAGCTGAACCTGCTCCTTCTTGAGATGGGAAAAACTTCCTTACAGGGCTCTGAGGCCCCATTTTTTATCAGCTCCCCTGGAAAACCGAAGATTTCTTTGGTGGAGATGGAGGAAGGTCAGCCCTTTCCCAGTGAGGAAGGAGTGACCTGGTGTCCCCTCAACACCAGGCAGATACAGTCAGTGGGGATGTAATCCTGGATTTGACCAGAATGTGTCTGCAAAGCTGTTTCTAATCATCATTTGGGATAATTTGGGAATTAGTATATGCTAAATACATATCAATTTAGACAATAGAAGAGGCTGGCTATGTCCTCAAAGAACTAAATTTAGGACAAATTATAATCTTTATGCCCTTCTGAAAGATGAAATCAACAGTTTAACAATTACTGTAAATGAATCTTTGTGCCTTTTCTTTTAACTCTACAGAGAGTCACAACAATCCCCAGTGTTAAGTTCCTTTACACAGAGCATGATTGTGTCCACTGATAAAAAGTACAGAGGGAAAGTAAATAAATTAACAGGTGGATCAAACCCAGCCAGAGTGCTCTGTGCCGCCCAAGACTCACATTGCAGCAGCTGCTGGAAAAGCCTTCTTCCATCTGCAGATTTCCTGGAGCACTCATGGTCCCTTCAGCAAGGCACAGATCTGAGCACAGTAATTTATGCATTTTTGATCTCAAGCTTGGTTACTGCAGCACAAGCAAGATCTTTGGGAAAAGCACTGTTCAGACAGATTAATTAATCCCCATATGAAGTTGTGCTAACTCAGAAGGATTCATGACTTCAAGAATCCCTCCTGACAAAAATTTTGTCTCTATAATAGTATGCATAGGCAGTTTGGGACATTTTTACTTATAGAAGAGTTTCTTTCTTTTCTGCTAAAGTAATACAAGTAATCAGCCTAGAAACAAAATATACTTGTATATGCAGCCAAAGGTACTTTACAAGAGTCTCCTCAGAATTAAAAACACTAGAATAAATCTTGCTAAATAGGTGCTTTTGGAAAGAGACAAAAAGAACACGTAAGGGAAAATAAAGAGACTGCCTTGGCTTCACAGAAGTGTTTCTGTACCATCCAGCACCAAGCAACGTGAGCACTGGCTGTATTCACTTCCTGCAGTGTTTGCACCTCTGCGATGGGCATTGTGGAGTTGCTGCACAATGACAGGTAAATCACAGGTTGCATGTTTGGACTTTGTGACAAATGTCACCAGACTAAGGATTCAGAACAGAGCCCCAGAGTCTCCACTTTGGGGTGGCTGCCAATGGCCTCTGGCAGGGCTGCTGCTGCCCCGTTGCTCTGTGCAGAATGGAGATTCTCAGACTCCATTTGCACTTCTGCCCTGGAATTTCCCATCCTACCTAGGATTGCTAAATACTGATAATACATGAAAACTTACAGTTGAGTAATAGAATCCTGATTTCTTTGAGACATGGACATGGTTGCCTGCAAGCACAGAAGATCTGATGGAACCAGCTGTGGATATAAAAGCTCTTGGCTGGTAACTGGTGCAAGAATGGGTCCTGTGGCTCTTTCATTAGTCCTCTCATCTACTTTGTAAGGATTCCAGTGACTTTCATGTGTTTTATTTTTAAACTTTCACAGGGTTTCAACTTAAGGAGGCCCAGGCTCTTATTCTTGTGATAAATAAATGCTCATTCTCTCTGTAAACACAAGAAAGAACTGCACATGCCAGTATTTTATAAACATGCCATGAAAACCCCTTTTGTATCTTAGAGCAGAGTAGTTAAATTTCACAATATTCAGTTCCAATTGCAGAATAACAAAAGATGATAGTTGAACAAAAATGCTATTGTTTCACTAGGAAGCAATTAGGCTGGTGATGGCAGGTCTCAAGTGAGAATATAGCTCCTCAGTGAGCTATGAGTACCTGCTATTTGCCAAAACTGCCATTATAATAAGAACACTGCCATGATTGAAAACCCTAATTACCTAGGATTTGGAGGTTTGTGGAAAATGCTGTACTTTTAAAAGGCTAACTGCACTATTAATACAGGTTTGAAATTGGAACTAGGCTGAAGCATCCCACAAATTTTACATGATGTTGTACTACCATTGCTTAAGAAGTGAAGTGTTGGGGTTTTTTTATCAACTCTTGATCATAATGGAATAATTTTTTTCTGGCTGAATTGGATGCACATTGCACTGTTTTCTTTCTCTTCTCTTTCTCTTCCAAAGGCCATATGCTTTCACACTGAGAATGAATTTCTCCCTTTACATGGGACTGATCATGAATAAAATGAAGTGTTGGAGAAAGAAAAAGAAATGTGGCTATGATTATACCATGTTTATGTCCACAGTGGACAGATGAAAGCAATAACACAAAGCTGTTATTTTAGTAATTATAAAACCAGAATTCATAATGATTTAAAGGCTAACTTAATAAGAAATGTAAGGGCAACGTGCTCTGGAAAAGGTTTCAATGAAAGGATTGAAAACTGAGATTGACATTCAGTTTCTTGGAATTTTTTGCAAGGAGGCATTTATTTTGTGACATTCAGAGACATAAAACTATGGTTTATATAAATAATTGTCACACTCACAGCTCTGGTACTTGAACATTCAGCTTGTGATTTGAATTCAACTCCCTATGAAGCCTTGGGTGAAGGAAATTGTGTTATTCACACACTTTAGGACGGAGGATGATTCATAGGATTCAAGGGTGCTAAATGGTCCTGAATATAAAATAAAAAATGTGTCCATAACCTGTTGTAGTGTAATGTTAACACAGGCAGTTCGGCAGGCACAATAAAAAAAATAGGTCTGAAGAGGTGAATGGTATGTTTCAAAAAGTATCAAAAACTTTTAGCAGCTCTTTACCAGTTTTAGTACAAAGAAAACAAGTAATTTATGTAAGACAAGAAACATCTTTCCTCTTAAGTGGCTTATAAAAATACTTCTTTATTTGGGAAGTTCTAGGGGAGAAAGGAGTGAAAGTATAGCTTTTTTTTGAATAATCTCCTTTCTTAACAACCATGGCAGAAAATTAGCATACAAATCCTTGTTGTGAGAGTTGTCTTTGGAATCTCTACAGGTTGCTTGAAATTTAATGACAAGGCTGAACAGAGAGGAGATACAGAAAGTTGAATGAGTGGGAAATGAGGGAAATGAGAAGAAATTCTGCTACAGAAATGATGGCAATGTTGTGGATGGAATTGTGAAGGCTTATGTAGTGAGAAGGAGAGGAGAAGGAGGCTGGCACCATTTGAATGGACTCAGATTCTTCTGTCTTGTACTGGGATCTCAGTGGATTTATGCTTCTGGAATTCAATTGGAAATGAAACTGTGCTTCTTGAAGGTGTGTTTTGATAATCACTGTCAGAATTTTATCTTCCTCATAGTGAAGTCCTCACTAGCAGAGATTTGTACATCAAAACTGAATGTCTTTTTTAAAATGAGGCATTGGTTTACTGAGGAGTTCCTGGGTTCAGTGCATGGATCAGTGGATGGGATGCCATAGTTTGTGTCATGGATTGGACTGGACTGGATTATCACAGACTTTCCTTCTGGCTTTACGTTTCCACTGCTGAATGTTAGAAAGCTGCAAGCTCTTTCATCTGAAGTTCTCTATTTGTATATTCACAGAATGAACTAGTAAAACCTACTTGCAATAAATAAAAATATAAACTGAAGAGCTGAAAAAGTAAATCATGAGAAGTCAAAACTAGATTATTCTAGGATTTTGACTTTTGTATCCCTTCACAGCTGTAGTGAGGAAATAACATAAAGGCTACTATGTATCTTCTGATAAAATTATTTAACAATCATCTCTACCACCAGGCAGCACTCTAAAAATAAACAAACATTAGCTACCTGAAAGTACATAATCAAATATTAACTACGAGGAAGTATATAATGAGATGTCTCCTGTGGATTTATATCTGTGTAGCTTTGAAAATGCAGTTTGGTCTATATTCAGTTATAAACCCACTTGATATTATATCTGGAAGATCAAAACTCTGCCTTAATAATTTGCCCTAAACCACTTCCTCATCTTATCAGCTTTACCTCCTAATTATAGTAATTAATTGTTCATTAATAACACATTATGATCATATTAACTTTTTATTGTGTTGCTTAGTAGTCAAATAATTAAAAATTGATATTCTCATTCAAGATTTTATTTATTAAATTTTAATTATATATTTGTTTTTTAATAATTCTGGAGTGCAGATAGGAATAATGTTTCTTTAAGCTGAGGGCTCTGAAGCAATAAACCTTCTTCCTGGGCTCCAGGATCAAAAAGAATCCACTTTTCTGCCACAAGAAGAAATGTCTTTTCTGTGGCAGTTAGATGAGATTAGAGTGGGGAAATATTTTGGGGAATGACTGGACATGGTAAGGTATGGATAGGTACAAAAATGGGTCTTTTGTGAATAGCACAGAGGAGAACACTGAGTTTTGGTTCTGTCACTTGAAACATTCACAGGTAAAGACTGTAAAAATTGAAAATTCGACTTTTATGCTAGTCAACAGAAGGCATGGAGGAAAAACAAAACTGCTGAGCAGAAAACTCATATTTCCTTCCTACAATATAAAGTCTTGATGAATAGGAAGTCTCATTAGTAGGTCAAATATTTTTTAAGATGATGTGGACCTGAAAAGAAAACTTAGTAATAGACTGACCTACAAATGTGTGAGACTATCATAAAGCACATCAGAGATGTAAGAGAATGATGCTGTAGGAAGCAAGGAGAGTGTAGGCCATTATTTTTCAACATAAAAAAAGGGGATGTTTGTTTTCATATCAGAAAGCAGAAAAGAATGACCATTACTTTGTAAAGGACAGTGTAGTTTTCTCTGCATGTTCCCTTTCACTCTCAGCTTGTGCTCTCCACTGCCAGCTTCTGCCACTGTGGCACTGTGACCCCACTGAGCTCTGTGGGGAGGATGGGTGACAGAAACACAGCTCCAAGATATCTTTTATGTGGCAGCAGAGAGGGCCTCCAGAGCCCAAGCACACAGGTCTCAAGGAAACTTTTCCTATGCCTTCTTGACTGTCACATACCTTTGCTGCACTCTCTGCTGTGCTGGTGGGCACTACCAAGACAGAACACACAAGATGTGTTTTAGTGAGGTTCATAAGGGTTCATAGGAGATGTGTCTCACTGCTGCCAAAGTAAAGCAAATTTCTCTGCTTCTCTAGCCATCAGTAAAACCAATTCCTAGCAGAATGCCTAGCTGAATGGTGAAGAAAGTATCAAAAAACCTGCCCAGAAGTGGGTCAGAGCAGAGCAGTGCATGGCAGTTCAAACATGGTCTTCAAATGCAGAAAAAAAGAATGTATTGGGGGTACCTGGCACACCTTAGGCATCTACCAAAGAGCATTTTCACCACTGGGAGAGCTGGAAATATTTGTAGTGATAAAAACTTGACTACTCAGAACTCACTGGCCCCAGAATCGCACCCAGCATCCATGATGTTGAACCAGGCCCCCTGGCTTCTACTGAGCTGGAGAATTTTTTAAAAAGTCACATACTCTGAATAGTAACAAAGTCATGGAAGTAGGCATGATCAGGAAAAAAACCCTTTAATTTTAGACAATATTCTTATTTCAATAGAGCCATGTATGTGTTCTTTTTTTTGGTAATTTTACTTTTCTGTTAGCTAAAAACTTCCATATACCAAATACTGACATAGAAATGAAATTAAATGGAGTCATGACAAAAAAGAATGAGGGATTTCCTGTAATAAGCAGAAAAAGGCTAAAATAATGCCAAATGTGTTTTCCTAGGAATTTTTCACTGTGTTATACTGAGAACTGTCTACAAGCAATGTCAAGTGAGCTATTTTCCTGGCAAGTAATATGCTGGATGGAACCATGGGCTTGATAATTGCTTTTACCTCTTGATAATGAAACATCTTGGCTTTCTTTTAAAAGAAATATGTCTTTCTGCTGTGTGGACAGAAACAGAGGTTCCTGAACTTCAGTGTTTGGGCAGAAACCTTGGAATATTAAGAGCTTGTCTGAGAGCTTCAGTCAGTCACTCTCGACTGTCTCCCACTTCTGCCTGGGGGAGAGTGGCAGCTGGGAGAGACCAGGGAACAAACTGCCAGAAAATATCTTACCAATGCCAGTGATGTAGAAAAGAAAAATGGGGGAAGTGGCTGATCACTGTAGTTGAAAGAAGCCAAGTAGCGTTCCTACAAGGTGGTGTAACTGCTGCATTACCCAACTGACACTCACTCTGGCAGTCCCAGGAGGACTCTATTCCTTTGGCTTGTGGTTGGCAGTTTGTTGTTTGATGTGGAGAAGTCTTGGAAGGTGGTACTTGGACAATATTGAATGAAAAAATTAAAGATAATAATAAATATCCTTATAGCTTGAAAAACAAGAGTAAATCCCATTGCCATTCATTTTAGGATAAAGTGGATGAAAATAGTCAAATTTGACCAACATGATAAAAATGCTAACAGCATTTTGAGTGTTAACCAGCTTTGAGAGATCAGCAAAATTTTCAGAGTAAGTCTCTATTCAATGACTGTGTACATTACATATGGCACAGCAGTGTGGGGAGAGTCTATTAACCAGTGCTTAACTAATGTTAAATAACAATGACATTCACAGGACTACCTCATGAATTTATAATGATATGGGCTATTACAGAGAATACAAAATGGAACAGTAATGAAGGGACATATAACCCTTTATTCTAATTTTTTTACATGCACAAATATTTTTTCTGGAGATCAGCTTCTGCATGGCAGAGCAATGTGCTGGCTGGCTGAATCTCTGTTAAAAGAACCCTTAAAAAACAGATGACAAGCAATTGTCCTCTGAGCAGTGCACACATTTAGGTCTGAGTTTTAGAAACAAGCTGACGGATTTTCTTAGTTTCTGCTTATAATTGACAGATGCATGCAGAGCAGCCCAGGCAGCATAAGGAGTTTATATAACATCCTGGAAATGCAAGATCTGTATGATTGCATCATACAGGGAATTTGGTGGTTTCTGTTTTAAGAGCTATAAAAACACACACCAGCATAATGTTGGGTGTGATCTGCATCTCAAAAAAGTCATGTGTTCCCTTTCCATGCACACAAGGAACTTCAGATTAGGTCAGTTATACATATGTGAGAAGTGAGATCCAAAGGAGCAGCTTTGGGGTTTCAGTGCTTGGGAGTAGGTGTTCAGCTCCAGTCAGATATTTATGCACACAGGTCCCTCACAGAGTGCAACCTGGCCTGGCACCTTCTCACAGGCTGAGCTGACTTGGCAGGAGCCCGCTCAGTATAAGCAGAACAGAGGTGTTTTCTATTGTGACTTGCCTTGGCATCACACAGGAGAGTAGCCATGGGTGAGAAGGGGAAGAGAAGAAGTGCTTAAATGAAATAACAGGAAATCTCACAGCTTTGCTTCATTCAGAAACCAGTGATGTAGCAATAAAGAAACAGGGAGAAATTTCAAATACCAGATGCACTGTGACCCCCTCTGTTCTGAGAAGATCCTCAGGCAATATGAGACTACTTGAAATTTCTTGTGTATTCAATCTTTTTTTTTTATTAAAGACAAAAAAAGTCTTTAAATATCTTCAACTTCTCAGTTGCTTAACAAAAGAAATTAAATCCCAAACTAAAATTCAGATGGTAGTGACAATAGGTAGAGTGAACTGTCTTTTATTCTATTTGTCTTCTCAGCTAATAAAAAAGACAAAGGTAGCAGAAATAGGTAAGTTTAAAGGCACAATGTTTTGCCCAAATTGCAACTATGACAACTGACAGAAAGAGGTGAAAGCCCCCGAGGGCAGGAGGAGCAAAATGCTCTCCAGGATAAAGTAAATGGGAGATGAGAAAAGTATCAGTGCAACCAAACTTTAGATCTGCTGAAGGTGATACTTAGAAAGACAAAAGAAATCATTAAAATAAGAACCATATTTGATAACTACAGAACAGATGTGGTCATCATCTTCAAAGACCATAAAATTCTAGGAAAAAAAAAGAAGAGGGAAGAATTTGAATTCAGAATTAATGTATAAAAGACAACAGGCATGTTATGTGGGATGGATGAAGGAAAGATAGCAACGAATGGAGAGATGGAAATAAAAACAATATGAATATCCATAAATATTTCTTTCCCAGTTCATCCATCACGGCTGTCAGTGATCACCCTGCCTTGACAGGCAACAGATTAGGCTCTGCTACAGCAAGAAGAGAAGAAAATTCTTTAGTTAAATGCTCTTCTTGCTGCTGCTATTGCTACAGAACCATTTATTCTAACTCAGAAAATGTTATGTCTTCTAGACAAGAATGAAAATATACTCCTGTGATTCAATTGCTAGGGACTTTCAGGTGACCAGCCCCCTAAGAATATAAGGTGCAGCAGACCTTAAAAATGTCAGGTGATCTTTGAGTTAGGTACTATGAAACAAATACACAACTAACTCTTTTGCTCTTTGAAGTTTGCTCTCCAAGTACAGTCCTAGGAGAAAAACTCATTAAATGCAAACTTCAAGCAACAGGGACATGCAGTCACCAGGTAGATTTCCAGAGGCAAACACAGCCACTTCTTGTGTCCAAGTAGCAAGGGAAGAAAGGGCTTCTCGAGCCCTTGTTCTCTGGACACCAGGTGCTGCTGTGTTTCTTACAAGAGCCTCACATTGGAGATGAGTGCAACAAACGGGAGAGGGACACTGCAGGATCAGATGCAGGTGCCCAGAGATTTGCAGGTGTCCAGAACTGTTGAGTTAAGCCTCTGGTAAATGTCAGTCATTTACCTGACCAACACAGGTAGGACAGTATCCGTTCATATCCTACTTGGTGATGTGTGGATTGCTCCACTGAATGGACCTGACTGGGTGGGAGCACTGTTTTTCATCAATACACACAGCACAACCACAAAACCTTTTTTTTTTTGCATCCCCTTAATACAAAAGCTTCAACTCGAATTGGTGGCTGCTTAGGTGAATACTAAAATGGCAGGATGGAAGGCTTGCAAAGTGCTATGACATTTCCTGACCGCTTTATTAATTCCAAGTTAAGCACACGCTTAAGTGCTTCACAGAAGTGGGGTCAATGGCACTGACAATTTGCAACACTGAACCTTGTGGCAGTGATGCAGAAAGGTTGAGGCACAAGAATTTTTTCCCCCTTAAGCTGCATGCTAGCAATGCTTTCCTCATGTCAGTCCTTGCTCCCTTCATGTTTCTGTTTAGTGGTAAGGATCAGTGTTCTGTAGGATGTGTTGTGTTTTTTAGATTACTTGCAAAGCAGAGGTCACGACCATGTCTGGTCATTAAGAATCCCCAGGTGCTCTTTGCTAGCAGAGCGACAACTTTAGTACCCCGGCCGAAGACCAAGGAAGGATAAATTCTACCTGGTCTACCTTAAATCCCCCTTGTATTTCTGTTAGACACTCCTTGCTTCTCAGCTCAGAATGAGATTTAGAATTGCTGTTTCAAAATGGCTACACCAGAAATGTCTCCTGCTCTGTGGCTCCAGGCTTTGCAGAGCCTTCTGGGTTAACTGCATTGTACAGCCAGCAGGCATTGCTGAATTAATTGATTTTTTGGCTTATTACTGTATGTTTGTATTCTTCACCCTTCACACTTTCTGGTGGATATTGAGTAATCTCCCTTGTTTGTTTCCAAGGGTTTTATTAAAATACACTCAAAAATATGCCACCAAGGAGAGAGGCAGGGAAGAGTTCCTCCCCAGCTATAAGCTATTCTGACTGGTACCAATGTAGCATATAATTGAATGCTATTTCCATACAGTCCAGCCAAATGTAGTCATCTACAAGAAATAAGAGCATCTCTTAAGACTTTAGATTGTTCTTGAATGTAAAAGAATTTATTTCTCATAGATAGTTTTCAAACTGGGAGCAATATTATTGCTAAATTATATTTTAATAGCTAGTTTGTTTTTTCTGTTTCTGAAGCCATCATAAAGCATCCATAAAGTGGTATTTCTCTTGCATTTTACATGACTCCAGGGCTTGCTGTTCTCGCCTGTCAGGTCTTTTCAAATCACTTAACGTTTACTGGAACAATTCTACACTGCAAGATTTGCTGCTCATCCAGCGTGGTGTTTGTATCACAGCTGCTACACCATTGCCATCTCAATAAAAGGAAGCATTTCTCACCACTTTGCTAGTATATAGCAGCATGAAAATAATAATTTCCTTTGAAAAAAAATCCACAAACCTTTCATCTGGAAAAAATCAAGCAAGGAGTAATCTTGGTTTTATTTGGAAATGTTTGTGGTTGTTAAGGTAAACTTACAACCCATAGTTAATTTAATAAAAATGTGACATAATTGTCCTGGGCTCTGATATTGTTGTACTTTTTTTTTTTTTTTCCCTTCAAGAGCAGATTAGAATATTCAGACATACTGAATAATGAAAGAGTAGATGGAAATAATGGAAAAATTTCAGTGTCATGCCTGGCAGGGCATTATCCAACTCATTATAAATAGTGAAAACAATATTTATAGAATGTTCTCTACTATCATTCAATCATAAAAGTAATTCTGGCTTATTGATGTGTCATTTATTTTGTTTTTAATAGTTCATTGCAGACACCAGAATATGCAGAAACGAGATGAAAGGACAATGTTTCACTTGTGTCTTACAAGAAAACAATTTAAGGGCACATTTTCTGACTTTGTAGTTGAAGGTAGTATTTTATTCATTAGCTTCTTCACTGGAGGATAATAGTTCTTACAGTCTTCACAGTCCTCGCCGTCCGACCATCTTTGCTCACAGAAAATAACATTTCACTCACAGACACATTCCTTAATGCAGTGAAGCAAGTTAAGATTATTTTTTTCTTCACTTTGTACTGCTAATAAATATCTTCCTTTAGTATTATGAATTAGAGTGAAGATATAGTGGCCGTATCTTAAATGTTATGGCAATGAATTCTTCGAGTGGTATTTTACAGAATTTGTAGAACTCCCTTTACTTGCCTGGAGATCTACATGGGGAAAGCATTGAAAACCATAATCCTGGTAACACTTAAAAGCCATATTCCTCCCTGATACTTTTCACTGCAGCTCCTAGGGTATAACATAGTAAGGAAGGTGTTCAGTAAAATGTGTGTTAATGTCACAGTTCAGAAGAGATAAAATGAATGTGGGGAAACCTTGCCCAAGTTTCCCTTCTCATTCCAGTTATATTCACCGCACTGCATATTTACTTTGAAGTGCAGATCTAATTAAAAGTTAATGCATCATTAAAATGATTTATAATAAGTATATTCATCTCCATGTGATCATGATATGCTCATTATTGAGTCCAGACTATAACTGGGATCCTTGACAATGAAGAAAATCATTATTCATAACAAATATCTTTCTGGTGACATTCGTTCCATATATAAATGTGATCTAAATGTTTTATCTTTTAAATAAGTGTAATATGTATGAAGACCTGCTGCTGAATAATTTTTCTTGGATGGTATCTGTCGTTAAGAGGAGTATTCCTTTAAATGGATTTGACTGTGTTTTTTCAAGAGGAGAAAATAAGCCTTCTACAGAATTAATGAAGCTGGCTTTTTAGCCTAGGGTAAAAAGCTGGCTAATGAAGTAATTCATAGTGACAGCCCATGATCTGAATTATATGAATTATTGTTTATTAATGGGATTAATTGCTTCTCATGCTATAATAGAAAATTTATGCACTTGTCCAAAATCTAGGTCTATAATCTGAAACAGAAAGAGGGAAGAAAGGCTGTATTAATTATATGTCATGTCCACATCTCTGCATGTCCATACTGCTACAGAGACTGAATGTAGGAAATTTTCTAAAGAAATGACATGAAGTGAAAACTATAAAATAGGGATAAGAAAGATAATGGTAAATTCTGTTCAGCTGAGGCACTTTATCAGATTGCATTGCTTTGTTAAGGACTTCCATTATCTTTATGCTCTCTTTCAATATATAATAAAGGAAAATTTATCTCATTACATATAGCATAATTTTATACTGAGTATTGAAGTACCTGAGGAATAGAAAAAGAAAACCTTCAAGATCACAGAAAAACAAGCTCAAAGTAAAATCATATTCTACATAGACATGTTCATTTATTACACATATAGTTTTCTTTTTATTATTGTTATTCCTTGCATTGCACATGTGCATTTAGACTTCTTCTGGAACTAGAAGCCTGACTGCACTGTGCCTTGACCAGAGATAACAGAAAAATGGGCTCTTGTGCCCAGATTTTTTCTTATGGAGAGGAAGACTGACGAAAATTAGAACTATGAATTTACATCATTCCGAAATGTCGTGTCATCTGATTCTGTTTTGCCTGATTCTGGGTCTATCAAGGATATTTATATTCATGTGGTTTTGCTTGCCATGGCATCTGTGAGCTCTGTTTAAAGGTATTTGAAGATCTGATCCTATATCAGGTCAAATCCAGGTCTCAGTTATCAGGAAATTAACAATCAGCTAAAATATCCAAGCATTTAGGCAGAAAACTGGGAAATCTATTCAGACTGAAGAAACAACTAAACCTATCTCTTACACATCCTGGCTTGGTGGTCTCATCACTGCTTTACATGAAAAATGCACAAATCAAAGCATTGCTGCGAAATAAAATATGGTTTCTTTTGCTAAGGGGAACTTCACAACACTGCTTGTCATCGAATCATAGAATTGTTTGGGTTGGAAAGGATCTTAAAGAACATCTTGTTCTAACCCCCCTGCCATGAGCAGGGACACCTTCCACCAGACCAGGCTGCTCAAAGTCCCATCCAACCTGTCCTGGAGCACTTCCAGCACTGGCTTGGATCCTGATTGCACACAGGAACATCTGGAACACTGAGGTCATTCTAACCCTTCTCCAGAGATGCTGGGACCCTATTACTCTAATTCCACTCTTATGGGCTGTTGTTTAGAGAGCACACCAGTAGTGTCAATTGTAATGATATATTTTTAGATATGATTCTGATGCCTTAATGAAAATAACATTTACTCTTGTATTACAATCCAGCTTCAAAATGAATACTCTAGGGATCTTACTTTTCTCATTTCCTTTTATTTTTTTTTCCCATTCCCTGACTTAAAAGGCAGTAGGTAGTCCTGACCACAGAGATCCCAGAGAGAGAGGTGATGATGGTCTTACAGTTCCCCTGGTACACCTCGTAGTTCAGAATAGATCAGTTCTGCCATTATTAGGCTTCTCTTTCTTTCCCCCATCCTCTTTTTTTTTTTTTTTTTTTGGTGTATTTCTTTGTATGTTTGGGATTTTTCTAGTTTGTTTTTGTTTGTTTGTTGTTTGTTTTGTTGTTGTTTATTTTTTAAAATTATCAATATTGAAGACTTACTTGGCTTAGCATGACAAATAAAATGAATAAACCATTTTAATTTCCAAAGTATTTTCTGCATAACTACAACAGTCATACATAATCCAAGTATGAACAGTAATGTACAGCAGCAGAGGTCTACAAGCATCTTAACGGTGCTACACTTGTGATTAAAGGGGAAAGTTTTTTACTCTACACTTTATATTCATTATTTAAATTGCATGTCCCATGGAAAGGTGGACAATGGGAACAATGTATATTTAGATTTTAATATATCAGTAGAGTTTTGAAAGAAGTTTCTTTCCATTTAAAATTTTAGAAATATTATTTAAAGAGTAAGGAAGCTATTTTTTGGTATCAAAGTTATGGAAGAATTTTGATTTTATTTTCTGATGCATCAAAGTTCTACCTTTTTCTTTCTTTCTAATTCTTGAAATACTTAGGGCAATTGAAAAATTAACTATATATATATATATATATAGCACAGCTATATACATATATTGCACAGAACTATATATATGTGAATTATTTGATGCATCTACTCTTTATATGTATCTGTTAGCTATATTACATATCTATTAGAAAAAAAAAAATTATATATTTTCTGCTCAGGTTCTTGTGACTGTTCCAAACATCCTTTGGCCTGTGTAGCTATCCGGCCAAGCCCATTAAAGTGTACTCTTTAACCCCTCATTTAACTTCATGTCTGTCAGATGCCTCTTTTTCAGCCCCTCCCTGCTGTTCCAGCTGTGGGACTCTGAGGCACCACCGGCCCCACTGCACTTCCTCAGCTCTTGTTGGGGCGCCCCAGCAAGGCTCAGAGCTTGGCTCTAGTGCTCTACAGCTTTGCTCTATAGCTTGCAGGTGAATAAATATTTCTGGGAAATATATTGTCAACACAGTAAAGAAGTCAGAGAGTAGGGAGGGGTAAAAAAGTGTCATGGTCATTGATTGTAATTGATAATATAATTGACTCTGCACCAGAGATATTTAGTTTATATTTCAC
The DNA here is from genome assembly GCA_020086605.1 of Lanius collurio. NCBI lineage: Eukaryota > Metazoa > Chordata > Aves > Passeriformes > Laniidae > Lanius > Lanius collurio. The sequence goes on from JACBWW010000020.1 coordinate 122,513, forward strand.
ATTCCATTTTCGATTTTTACTTTTCCTGCTTTCCTTGTTGCCTGGTATTAAGAACTAGAGAAAAAAATGCTCTTTGGATTAGGTACTATTTATATATATACCTAGACTTAAAAATCATACCATTTGACATAATAAAAGGCTTCATGCAGTCAATATGTACATTTCAAAATTGGAACATTTTCAGTTTTATTAGTCAAAAATAATTAGTTTCAAAACTTAGACCACTGAGAAAATCCTCTGTTGACTATACTGCCACTATTTCCATGAAATAGTTTTATTGCTAGCACAGAGTTCTCATTGTCTGGGCATAGGTGATTGTGTAAAACACCACTGTGACACAGCCCAGTGCTGCAGACAGTTTGGACATGAATAAAGTAAATAGAGGCAAGCAGCCTTCTTTCCACAAATTGACTTAGATTCCTATCAAAACTAGTTTTTAGGGACTAGAGTAATTTTGATCAACCTTCTTGGCCCTATGCACACAAAAATCTTCATCTGGCAGTCAGCCAGGCAAATGCAGCATGTGCAAACTGCACTGAGAGGAAATGTTGGCAATGTCTCACTGGTGAGAGAAGATACTTTTCATTAATGTCCAGTGTCCTTTGGGAAACAGAATTGAACTGAGCCTGAAACTTCCAGGGCAGAACACTGGTGTTGCCAACAGCCTCATGTAGCCCTATAGGAGGTCTTAATAATTCCTTGTTTTACCCATCAACTCATGCCAAAGCAGCCCCCCTTCCACAGGGAATATCTGCATTCATGCAAAGTTTTCCAAACACTTTGAACTTGAATTTAGAAAGGAAGGACATTTTCCTTGAGTGTTATTGCAAAGAAAAAGAAATATTCATATATTCCCATCATTCTGGATTGGGTTCCTAAGAGACCTTTCAAAACAGTCTTGTAATTATCCTTCAATTAACTAGTTAAATCTCTCAATCAGCAACAATGAGAGAAACTCCCAGCATTACATATTATTGCTCATTCCCACCAGCTGAAGATCCAAATACCTCCATGTGAGCCTCAGGTAGGTGCCAGACACACAACTTGCATCTGACCCTTTTACACATACTGAGGGTTGCACTTGGAAAAGGTTCCACTTGCTTTGTGGTAAGTTTCAGGAGGGTTGTGCTATAAACTTGATTCACTTTAAAGAGGAGCTAGATAATATAATTCCAATGCAGCTTCCTTTAAGAAAAAAAGACATCTGGCTGAGTTACTTAGTTTGGTGGAAGAATCTGTAACACTGCCATTATTAAAGTTTCATAAAAATGTGTTCCTTTAAACACAGGCTTATATCTGACTTCCAGAGAGCAATTATAGTAACTATAATGTGACTCTTGTGGTAAAAAGTGACATGCACAATGCAGTGAAGCTTTTGAATTTTTAAATTAGTAAGAGCGGCCACTGAGAATATACTTCAAATTTCACCATCACGGCAAAAGGAGGCTGAAAACAACTTACACTCCAGTTCATGTTTCACTTGGAGGTTTGAATTTTGCATTGGTTTCTGGACCTTAGCCCACTGCTGCAAAGAAGCTGGCTCAGGCTTGAAATATGGCAATTGTTCCCAGGCTGTGTCATTTTCCTCAGCTTTCTTTAAGTCACTGTGGAAAAAGTTAGCTCTGGTAAATTTTAATCCTTCATTAAAGAGTAATCTAATTTAGGTTACTTTTTAAGAAGTTGGTAAAAATCAAGCAGAAAAAACAGCATGTAAATAAACTTCTAAATTAATTTACTTTACTGCATTCATTTTTTGTGTTTTGCTAAAATGAAAGCCAAACTCATATTACAATGTGACTAAAATTGTTAAAGAATGAAGATGGAAAATAGAAACAAATTTCACCTCTGTGATATCATACAAATAAAGAGCAAAATTTTGTTTTCTGTCAGGAAACATACAAAAATTTCTCTTGTCAACAATTTGACAACACAGATAAAATTTCAGGTATGAGGTAAATGAAAAATTGAAAAGAAAAGGTATATGAACTAAGTCTCAGGAACAATGGAAAAAAAATCCCACATGTTCAGCAAAATTATCTAAACAGTAAAAGAAGAAGTATTTTTCACATACTTTCATTAGTATAAATTATTCACTCAACAATATTTTTTCAAAGAATTTCAAAAACAAATAGAGCCACTTCGAAAAGATATTTCCCATGTCTCTAGACCAGTGGACAACTTCATTACTTGAGTTTGGCAAGCATATTTATAACAGCCTCCACATTTTAAATTTGTTTTTTTTGGGGGTTTGGGATGCAATTAAAACTTTTGTATTCATGGAGGTAACGCAGTTACAAAGATATTATGCCAAAACCTGCAACTTGAGAAAAGTAGGGTATTTTAGCCTTAGGAGATCAAGGGTTCAATTTCTGGTCATGTGGCAATTAGCAGGATGGGACTTGTCAAGGCACTTAGGGCCACTTTTTAGCTCATGATGTCAGAAATAGGTTGTTCAAGTCTCACTGGCAGCTAACATTTGAACATATGAGTTAGAATTAATAGTAGGTTTATGTGAGCTGGCTAAGTCAAAGTCTAAGTCTCAAGACTAAGGAGTAGGTGGGAATCACGTAAAGTGGTTGGGGTGTGGACATGATGTCTGGCTTTGTTGTCACACCATTCCCTGGAAGCAGCCCAAGGCTTGGTACCAGCACCTTGTTTTAGGAATTTGGGGTACCTGAAAGTGCACATGGTATGTCTGGGGCATTTATTGGATATTGAAACATTCTGGGTGCATGGGTCAATTCTTCTAAGACTTTTGATGGAAAAAGGCCATTTCATGATGGGAATCTGCCTGAGATCCTGCTCTAGTGCTTTGGCTCTCCAGCCTCCAAGGCCATGTGGGAACAAAATAATCCAGGCCAGGAGCTTGAGTTCTCTGGAGAAGAAAAGATTTTTTTGTAGCTGATGGGTTTTTTGGTTCATTACTTTGGTTAGTAACCCGTTTTCCTCAAACACCAGAAGTGTGTAGTCTGACAGGCTGGTCTCAAAGATCACAGGAAATGGCAGTACCCCTTTAACCCCAGGCCAATGCTTGAGAAACTTCCTGACCAGCCAGCTCTGTGGCTTACAGCCCCTTTGAGCTCGCCCAGCAGTCCAGGAATATTCTTTAGAGTTTTCAATACAATTTAGAGTAGGAAACTTCAAAACAAAAATATTTATTCACTAGAAAATCTGCCCTCTAAGCACCATGGAGTATAATGAGGCCTTTTAAAAGACCTCTGTTTCTCATGCTGCAAAACAATTGAATTTTCTTAGAAAAACTCCATTTTCCATAAATTAAAAATTATAAATGATGAGCTTTTGAAAATTTTATTCTTATTTCTCTCTCATAATTCCATCCATAAGTAGTGTACTTTCTTGCCTTTCTAGTGGGGCAAATTCTCTCTCTCTCTCTTTTATTCCTGAAGGCGTTAAAAAAAATTAATTTAATGGCAGAGTTTTCGATACCAAAAAAAATTTTTTTTGTGCTTCAATGGGAACTTTGCTTGCTTTAATTCTTTATTTTCAAATAGCTACATTATTTCTAGAAAAATGATACTTTATCAGCACCTCGAGGTAAAAAGAAAAAAAATAAGCAGCTCTGAGAAGCCATCTAGCAGGCTTTCAGCTTCCACTGAACAAGTATCAGCCCAATGTATGCCTCATGTTTTATCCATGCTGACACACTTGCACACAGCCTCCTTCTCTTCCAGAAGACATGCACCCATGGTGTAAAACAGAACCTCCTGCTTCAGGACATGATGACAATTTCGTTTCTTCCTAATGCTTACTCAGGAGTTTTAGGGTATTGACAGTAGTGTCAAAGCGGCCAAATTTCTTATCTGCCATTTACAACAATTTTTTCAATAGCATGGTGAATTTTAACATTTCATGTGGAGGATTATACTTGCTATGCTTCAACTGGTGTTTTGTTTCTCTATCTACAGTGAAGAGTTTTGTGGAGATATGCACAAGAGGGTCTGAATAACCACTGTATTAGTGTCACAAATTTCCTTGGCAAAATTTCCAGCTCTGTTGAAGGACCTTCTTCTGAAGTATGATAAAAAAACAGGACTATAGGTTGTTCCACTGAGAGATACAGGAGACAGAAGAAAACAGTTTCATGGTCAAACCCAGACTTTTGAAAATATTTCCAACATCTTTCCCAGTAAGCTGAGACACATATAAGCCATGACACAAACTGCATGCACTTGAAAGGGACGGCAACCCTTTCCATCACCACACAGTGGAACAATCCTATTTGATTGTGTTGGGAAGGAAAAGTCACAGAAAACATGACATTAAGGTTATGCCCACAAGTTGAAGGCACAAACCCAGGCTTTCTTTCTGATCCTCAAAATACCTGGTTAGGAGTTTGAAAAGTCTCTTGACCTCTGGAGTTCACAGTAATACTTCCCAAGTTTCCAAAGTGTTTGTGGCAAAGGAAATAGCTAAAAAATACCATCCCTATCCTGTCAGTGTCTCAGAAAAAACTACATCGTGATAGCTGCTTAAGCTACAATACTGTTTATTTAAGAACTTGATTTCAACTGATCTTGTTTCAGGCCACCTGGCAGTATCAGCCTGGGCTCTTTCACTCCAACCCCACTAAGCCTTCCTGTCAGCAGCTGCCTTTCGAAACTGCAAATTGCCCTGAATTAATTTGAATGGGAAGTTAATGCTGAGGGAAGAGCTACCCTTCTTTGAGTTCTTTAGAATAAGCTGTCTTTGACCACTAATAAAGAAGAACTCTTTAGAGCTGATAAAATGAACAATCACCACCAAAAGTCCTTCCTGTTCTTCCAGACCTCAGCCAAGACAGGGAATCAATACAAATACAGTTCATAAGGTAACGTTATGTGTTTTTTCAAGTAAACTAAATGTGTCTTAATGCCCATGATCGTCCATGAAATCTTTGTATTCATAACTTCCAAAAACCCAGGCCAATAGAAACACAATGCTTTTGATCGGAGAACATATAATTGGGGCAAGTTATTCAATGTCATACCTGTGCTGGATTTCTCTGTAGAGTGTACAAAGCATAATTTATTTTTTGCTTCTAGGAATATCCTGGTTTTTGTCACTGTATAGCATGTACAAAGAGTTTGATAGGTTTTTTTATCATAATCAGTACTCTCTGCTGGTTTTGTAGGTAGCCTTTTTTGGTGAGGTACTGTCTTTTCCATGCTTAAATTTTTACTCGACTCCTATTCAAAATGTCATAAAATTTGTGCTGGCAAACTGACAATTGCTTTTAACTTTGGAGGGAAAAGAGTCTGTTTCTGTACAACTGGGGAATATATGCCAAATAATTTTACTGAGGTACAATAATTTCCTGGTCTTTGTTTCTCTGAGGGGTTTCTGGTTTTGCCAGCCTCCTGTTCAGGTAGATCATCTGTCAAAAAAATCAACAAGGCTGTGGATAAGGAAAGTACACAACCAATCCTTCCTTTGTTGGGTATATTTGTCCTCATAAGTATGTAAGAAGTGATCAGAATGATTTTTCTTGGGAATTGTTTAAACTCTTATTCTTTTTCCAAATCTTTAATTCCCATGTAAATCCTGGACATGCTTCTGCTCCATACTGAAGCCAGTGAGGTAAAGGATAACATCATAATTTTCAAGATGGTCCAAAGCCTGTTTTGACTTTTATTGGGGAAAAAACCCAAAGCAGAAAGAAGAAATTTTAGAACAAATTTATGATGAATATGACATGGGGTAGCAGGACAAAGCTCACTTCAGAATGTCCTTTACCAGCAACTCAATTGTTTCTATTTGTTTTGTGGTAATTCTGGAAAGCCCACCCAGAGGAGCCCCTGGAGTGCTGAGCATGAGGATCACTATTTCCTTCTTAAGTAGCTGGTGTCTGTGGAGGTGCCTTCCCCTGAAGTCCGGAGGGAAGGGACCCTGCAGGGTACAGGTCTGTCTCTGTCCCTGCTCCCATGTCATGTGTGCCCCATACCTGTTCTGGATTGTGTGGTTGGGGTGCTGGGGGCCCTGGGAAGAGAGAAGGTCCTGTGAGTGGGCTGCCTGAGAACTCCAGCCATGTGGCTGGAGGAATAAAATTATCTCTGAACATCTAAAGAAATATCGCTTCATCTTTCCTTCCAAGTTCATCCCTCGATTACAACAAATGGTGGAGAAATGCTGGCAAATGATCCCTGGAGAAGATAATTCATGAGTAACTCTGGATATCTCTTCTTGCTTTCGTTTTGCTGTCCCATCTCTGAACAATGGAGGACTCATGGAAGGACTCATGGCTGTCCGAACCACAAAGAGACATTTACCTTAAACTTAAAAAGGTTCTTGAACAGCAATATGTAGATTTTAGCTTAATTCAAGCTCAGGAAGAACTAAGACACTTTTTGACATGGTTGTTTAAAAACTTCTTCTATGTTTCTTGGGATTTGATTCTTACCAAGGACTTTTGGAAGAATGTTTGGACACAGTTAATTTCCGAATCAAAAACGTGCCGATATAAGACTATTTCTGTGAATATTACCTGATTTCAGAGACTGTTGAGCAATATCGGCTTTGTCCTGCTGCTGTATCAGCAGTGACCACATGGTCAAGCAGCCCACGCGTTGCAGGGGGCTCCTCCACCACCCCGGAGACCGCGCGGCCCCTGCCTTGGGCGCCGAGTGCATTGCGGGCGACGGCGAGGGAGCTCCTGTGCTTCGGAGAGCCAGTGAGGCCAGGCACGGTGGGAGACGGGGCAGCGGCGAGAGTGGAGGTGGCGGGAGTGGAGCCAGGAGCGACGTGGGGGCGTGAGCCCGGCGGTGTTCGCCCTGAGGCAGCGGCGAGGGTGGTGGCGGCCGAGGCACATCCTGGCCATGGCCGCCCCGCGCTGTGTGGTGAGCGATGGTCCGAGCCCAAGCCTTGCGGTGAGAAAGGCAGTGGCGATTGTGGCAGTTGCTAAGGTGACCGTGGTGAGCCACGCCGAGCAGAGCCAGAGGGGTGTGGGGGCGAGAAGGGAGTTGTGTTAGCCAATGGCCACACAGCCGACAGCAGCAGCAACGGCAGTGCCGGCGGTACAAATCCACGAACATGCGAACGCCTCACAGGGCGTGGCCATGCAGCCGCACAAACGCCCGGAAAGCGTGGAGCAGTCATGCAGAGATCCAGAGGGAAAGCGAGCATGGCGCCAAACGGCGGTGCAGAGGTGGTCGAAGGTGGAGCAGCTGGCAGGGTCAGTGTGCACCAGCAGGGCCAGATCAGACCCGCACGGCCCCAGACGCAATCCCGAGGAGTCCAGACCCCGCAACAGGAACGCGCTGGCAGCCTCGGCCCCGGCAATCCCGTCTGCGGCAGCTCCGACGTGAGAGAGTGAAAAACCGAAAGTGAAAGCAAGAACAAAGGAACTTGGAAAAATGAAAAAGTTATCACAGCTAGGGTTTTTGGAACTGTAAAGTCATATAATGGAAAGAAAAATTACAGTTTCTTATAAAGAATAGATACTGGAGAAAGTATCTTTGTCCATAAATCTGCTATTGTGAAAAATAACCCCAAAGGTGATGTTCCAATCTTAGAAGAAGGAGAAAGAGTAGAATTTAAAATTGTACAAGGAAGGAAGGGCCCACAGGCAGCATGTGTTACAGGCCCTGGAGGTCTCCCTGTCAAAGGCAGTAGATTTGCTGGACAATATCCCCATAATCCCTATCCTTTCCCCTATCCCACCTTCCCCTTTTATCCCATGCCCCTTTATCCCCCATATATGCCCAGCCCAAATTTCCCTTTCTAGTTCCCCTCACAAAACCAGGCTTTTCCATTTGCCGTGAATCCCTTTGCAATGCTGATGGGAGGGATGAAAAGGAGGGAGGGAAGAAATTAACTGTCATTTTCTAAGATTCCAACAGGTACAAAAAGAAAAAACCCTCTTCTCCTCAGTTTCCATCTGAAGCATGCTCAAGTCCTGTCTCCCTTCTGATGCTCCAAAGAAAATCTGTTTGGACATTTGGGGACTCAAGATAGTGGCTTCCTTTCCTTTGAAATTGTTTTGTTGTTTACCCAACTGTTCCCAATGCTCTTTATTTAAAAAGAAAGGGTGAATTGTGGAGGTGCCTTCCCCTGGGGTCCCAGGGGGAGGGACCCTGCAGGGTATGGCTCTGCCTCTGCTCCCATGTCACGTGTGCCCCATTCCTGTTCCTGATTGTGTGGTTTGGGTGCCCAGGCCCGGGAAGAGAGCAGGGTCCCGTGACTGGGGTCTGCCTGGGAACTCCAGCCATGGGGCTGGAGGAATAAAATCATCTCTGAACATCTGCAAATATATTGCTTCACCTTTCCTTCTGATTCATCGCTTATACTTGTTGTAAGGATTCCCCTCATTACAACAGGTGTCCTGATACTTTTGGTACTGATTTTCAGTTCTCTTCTTGGATTTAATAATTCTTTTTACTAATCAGAGGAGTTCTGCTGTGGGACACCTGCTACTCACAAAGTATATAACCTTTCCTGAATGAGGCATGCCTCCACTAAATCACTTTGAGTGTCTGTCCCAGAACATCTTTCTGTAGTAGATGCACTGGTGATGGGTCAAATTCACACCAGTTATTAAATATTATTATCATTAATAATGATTACTTTGTTAAAGAAATTATTTTCCATTATTTTTTTACAAATTTCATTTTCAGATGCAAGATTATTTAATATGTCTTAAGGTTATGATTTCTGTTAAACTGGAAGCTTGATTTCTGATTTTTTTTTCTGAGAACATTTTTGATGATGATCTCTTGTGTGATTCTCAATTTCTTCAGCTGACTGTGTGAAGTGGCACTACAGATTCTATGCTTTGAAAGCAGTGCTACCCCAAGAGTCTTCCTGAGACCATGATGGAAGCAGGAGAGGGTAGCAAAGAGTAAGGTGGTTGGATACATATACTGGGATGCTTCAAACTGAACATCTCTGTTTCTGCAGGAATGGTCAGCTTAGACCTTACAGCTGCTCTGCTGCTCTGACACTACACTCCAGAAAATGCTTAGACGTTTTGGCTATATTAATATCTAATGAGAACTTTCAAAGGATTAAATAGATTCATTCTGAACTTTTGGGATCGTTCACTCTGGCAGAGAGTGAGGATCCCAGGGGGACTGAGCCTCCCGTTTTCACAGGAACTACATGTGTAAAGACCGAATCAGGGAAAAAACCCAGACATTAAAATTCTCTAATATGCACACCCTTTGAGATGCTAAAATTACCTCTGATTAAACACATAGATAGCTTTTTTTTTAGTGTATTTGTGGTCAACATACAAATTTGGATGCATTGTTCACTTCTCAAATTTTCCGATTAATGTTGTCCCCAAAGACTCACTCAGCCAACATTACCATTGACAGCAGTGCCAGGTAAGGCTGCAGGGCAAAGACTGATAGCAAAGATCTTAGTACAAGACAAATTCATTAGACAAACTAAATAATTTAGGCACATTTGAAAAGCAAATGAATGTAGAGATGTTCCCTTATGATTATTGCTCACATAGATTTTTTTTTTAAGAGGAAAAACATAAATTAATAAAGGCAAGAATGTCTTTAATGACAATATTAGTGGCTGCCCTGTGGCTATTAAGATATGCACTCATTGTAAACTATATCGATTTTTCCATCAGATAAAATTCTTTGGTTAAATTGTTATTTGTAGCTATAGTCCAGACTGGCTGTGTTGGTCATTATCACGATAAAATGTGGTCAGAAAGTTTTTCATTGGAGACCTGACCACATATTTTCAGAAAGACCCCTTAACAACATCAAGGGGAGTCAGATGCTATCTATAAGTGTAATGGTCACTGCTTTTGTGGAGGCAATGATAGCACTGATTAATGGAATGTGTTACAGGCTCACAGATTCTATTTTATCTAAGACCTACCAGTTCTTTGCATCATGCACTGTGTGAATTTACTGCATTTGCAAATTAATGCCTGACCCAGGGAACATTCACATGAGAAGTTTCACAGAGTTCATCCAAAACCCTTGCATATGTACATAAAGGATTTGTCCACCCACAAAAGAGCTTCCACCCTGGCACTTTGCTGCTTCTCTTAGGAGAAGGTTTGTTCTGCTTGTCTGTGCCCTCAATTTTTACTTGAAAGAGTTATTTAAATAAAAAATTATGTTTAGAGATTTACAAGACATGTGGGAATGACTAGAAAAACTCTTCAGAGGACAAGAGAAAAATAAAGAGGAGCTGAAAAATGTGGATGCAAAAAGCCTTTTCCACATTCTCCATAACCAGCCAATACTGTACAAGAACAAGGTTTCTTATGCTGTTTTGAGCCAGAACATTAAAATTTGTAATGGTTGCTCTAAAGTGACCCTAAAATATTGTGTTGGACACCTTTGCCTTGTACATGTCACCATTTGTTATCAACCATAAATAATCTGACCTCTGGTTTATGGCTCATTCATCCTGTTTCAAGGACAGAGTCATACAAAGCTTTCTCCCACTTCAATTCTCAGGGTATCTGAGGTCTTCAAATCCTTTCCTTTACTGCTGAGGTAGGAAAGAAATCTAAACCTAGCACTGTGGGGAAGATGGTGGCCCTAGCTGAACTTAGTCCATGTGCAATAACCTGTTTCCTGAAACAGTCTTTTTCCTGTGAATATTTCACTGCAAATCTCATGGTGCAACAGAGTGGAAGTTTGTGGTGCCCTTTGGGTGCAGAGAATCCTGTGGGAGCCAAGACACATCTTACAAGGCAGTGATTTATTCTTTTACACAGAGAGGGCAAAAGCTGTCTGAAATACCATTAAATGTATTACATGAAAATAAAACTTAGAGTTTTCAGCAGTCATTCAGTAACAGAGGTGACATATTCTGCTCAAAAGAGTTCTGTTTTCATATTAATCATGTGAAACAGAGCAGAACACTTCATCAGATCTTCAGAGAAATTCAGAGATGCTTCACTAGGAATATAGAGTTCCTTTTCTGTAGACCTCTGCAATTTAAAGTTGCTTTTCTTCTTCTTCTTTTTGGTCTTTGAAGGGCTAGGGACCTTCAGGAGAGGACTGAACATTTCAGATTTTTGGAGGGACAGCTCGCAACAATATTTATCTTGAATGAACTCTTACTTTTCAAGGATAAATTCTGATTGATATTGCCTAAATTACAGCTATTCCTGACTAGGAGCGGAGCAATGGTTGGTGGCATGGCTTGGGGCCAGAGCACAGAGTGGAACAGTGACTGGTGTCTGTGCAATTCTCTGCCACCATGTGCCAGCCACACACGCACACAACACACCCATGAGGTGTGGTGGCAAAAGAATCCTGCCCTATGGCTTCGGTCTCTGCTTTCTCATTGCCTTTTTGGATCACTCAGTCATGCAATCAGAATTGTACAAATATTTAAATACTTCTCAGTTTTAGATGCCCAACTGCTTCAGAAAATTTAGCTATTAAGTCAAGATTCCTTAATCCAAGATTTGGGAGAATAGGTACTTGATGTTTTGGTGGGTAAGCATGCCAATTCTACAGTAACAGAGGTCTTACATGTATTGAAAAGGAAGAGGTACACTTACTTTTGATGCTCTTACAGACTTTGCCTACCAGGAGAATAAATGAGAATCAAGTTGAAAGTTGGGAAGAGCTGCTTCAGAGTTTGCTGAGCAGGGATGTCTTTTTTGATAAATTCTTCATGTCAATTTCCAACAAGATTAAAAAAGGAACGAGTGCTGTAATTGTGATATCCTGTTCAGGTTACACTACCCTCAGGGAAACTGCTACTAATGACTGAATTAATTAACGAGAAATTGTTTTATGTGTTACAGAATTTAAAGCAGCCCCCTGCCCCAGTTTCCCTGTCCGCTTACTTTTGCAACAGTGTGAACAAAGAAGCCATTTGCCAATGCTTTGTTAACCTGTTACTCTCGCTAAGCATTTCTGTGTAAAGCCGTGGAAGGCAGAGTTGTGTGCATTACAGCTGGGAGCAATGTCTCCTTGGATCACATACTCTGCAGTCATTGTGTAGAAAAGTGTAAAACAAGTACCCTCAGAATCCGTGATCACAATTTTTGGCATTACACCCACTTCTTTCTAAGCTTGTCTACATGATTTGTGCCATGGAGCTCTGGGAACAGATATGAAGAGATAAATTCAGTGATGCAGCTTCCTATTTAACTTCATACTTTTAGAACACCTTGGAAATGCAATGGCCAGTGAATTATTTATATCACGGGGGTTTTTTGTTGTTTCTCTTCAATATCATCTTAGTAAGCCTCTTGAGAAGGTGAATGTCATACAGGGCAAGTTTTTCCTGTAATTCTTGCTCCTTTGGGATTATATGATTATCTGTTCATGCTAAAATTGTTCCATCTTCACAGCTATTTAGGGGGGTATGCTGCTATCACCTAAATTATAAAAATGGGCTGAGCAAAAGTACTAGCTCATTTATGTGTGAGATACTGCAGTTTTATTGAGAAGAGCTGAATAAAATGATCTTGAATGAAAGAACCACCCCTGTTTTTAACAGGATTATGTGACACATGGGGTAGATACAGATAAGGTTGCACAATGCATCTTTAGTTTCTCTTTAACAAACAGAAAGACAGCTTCATTTCAACTAAAATTGCAGGCACATTTTGTTGCATTTGAAAGAATGCAAGAAATATTTTCCTGATTTTTATCTGCTTTTAATTAGGCTTCTTCAACAAAGAAAGCATTTATTACATTTTTTCAAGCAAAGCAACAACAAAAAAAATTGTTCTTCATTCAGATAGACTTGCCTTGAGTGAGAATGGCTAAATTAATATGCATTTTAGTCCTCTCTGCCTCCCATGATGGCAGAACTTAGTGTGTTTACAGCCCTAAGATGCTACAAAACAGAAATTATTTGTCAATTGTACAAGTTCAGTGATATATACTAGCGTTCTTCCTCAAAGCTATGTCATGATACTGTGTGTGTACCCAGAAGAGTGTGTGCAGATACACACCCCTGCATCCAGCACAGCTCTGCTCTTATTATCTGGCCCACGTATGAGGAAAAAACCCTAATGTTAGCTCTACTTGCTACCACATAAACAATCCAAAGCCTGATTTGGAAATGAGAAACTCTAACCACACATTTCTTTTCAGTCCTGACAACTTCTGCATTCCCTGCTCAGATGGGTACTTGGCTCCTGCTGTGGACTCAGGCCTGCCAATCTCATAATCTGTTTCTGTGCCTATGGGATGCAGAAAAATATCAAAAGATGCCACATTATTTATTTTAAACTAGAAAACAGAGAGAATCTGAAAGTAAAATCTTGATCTCCGATGAAATCAACACTGAACTGCACGTTGATTTCCCACTGGCTAGAATTTCAGCCAGGGTTTGTATAGTTTTATTTCTTTTGGAAGCAGAAAATTGGACATATGTATGTTTACAGAAGTAATACTTTAATAAGGTACCTCCCTGCTCCTGCCTATGAGTGCAGGTGTATCTGTTTCCAGAAGATAAATGATACAAGCTCATAAATTGCTACACAGAACAGCAGAAAACTGACATCTAGTACCTTCAGAGAATTTAGTTTTCTTTTACTGAAAGAATCCATCTGGGAAAGGTAAAACCTTACACATTCCCTCTTCTGTCTTACAGATAGGTTGGATTTTGTTTTAAAATCCAGAATTTTGGGGGGTTTGATAGGCTCAAGTGTTTCTGTGCATAGATTGATGGTATCATTTTCAAGGGAAAAAGTAGGTTTTGATCAAAAAAGAGACATTTAACTTCCTGACTATCTGTAAAAACTTTCTTTTTTGAAACTGCAGGAGTTTTGCAACATTGATACTGTATATTGTCACTTATATGTGCAGTTTATAAATATTATTTACATGTAAGAAAAATATTTTTAAATGTTGTATTGGCATGTATTTGGTTTAGAATAAGAGATATGTTGTTGCAATGCAATTCTGAATTTTCAATTGCAAATTTTAATTTATTGCAAAAATCTGTGTGGATTCTAGGGCACCAGTTTTGCAATCAAATGATGACACTGTGCATCAGCTGAACCCATGTAAAAATCTGTGTACACACATTTGCAAGTGCAAGACAAAGGACATTGTCATCTATTTTCTGTGGTTTAAAAAATTATTGTCCTTTTGCTGGTAATTTTTATCCTTCAGCTAAACATTACTGTCCCTCAACCATGATTTGGTATTTCAATGCAAAGTAAACTAGTTTATAAACCATAAACTTCCTTTATTTGAACTGAAATATTCTACCAAAAGAAAACAGTGTTTTTTTATGATACTGATTTAATGAGAGCAGTTTAAGGCCAAGGCCAAAAAATAGACTACATTACTGCAGAGTAATTACCCTTAGGCTTCTGCATACACTGGGATCTGGACTACAACTCATTCCGGACTGGAGCATCTATACATGCACACCAGAGAGCTTTCCTGGGACAATCTATTCCACTCGAGTTACTCCAGTTAATTACTTTAAATTGATGAGTCTTGAAAGTCAGTTCTGCCTTTAGCATTGAAACATTCTCAGAAAAAATGGTGATTTTTCTTGAAACAATTTTACCACAAAAAAACCATATGAAAAGAAACATTTGGAATTGGGAAACATTGCTTTGTGATATTTCTGAAAACCTTCGTTGTCTTGGCTGTTGGCATGGTACACAAAGTGCCAGAGCATCCCACAGCCAGCATGAGGAGTAGGCTGGTTTGCAGCAGGGAAGGATTTGATCCCATGTTTGCCATCACAGATGTCTGTCCCAAGAAGGCCCCCACGCTGCTCACAGTGATGAACGTGCCTCTCACCATCAGCAGTGCTGCTGATCTTGTGGGGACTTGCCTGAGCAAAATGCACATGGAAGCTGTTTGCTGATTTGGGGCCAGAGCATGCAAATGCTAATTGAGCAGTGCCCTGTGCAGTATTTACTGTCTCTGAATGCCAAGGGAAGCGTGTTCTGGTGTGTTACTGGACCATATGCTGCACCACTCTCTGAGGCTTCTCCTCGTTACTGGGGAGTCTCATTTAATTAATATGGGGCAGCAGGAATATCAGCAAAACAACAGCTTGATCCAATCTGAGTTTGTTCCTTTGCTCCTACGGCTTCTGGCTTTGAGCCTCAAGAGTTAATGGAAATTGGCAAAAATGAGTATGTCCCACTATGGGCAGCTCATGGCATTAAACAATTATGCAAGAATTTTTCCTTGGGAGCTATTAGGGATGATGACATTGTGCTTAATATTTGACCTTCCCAGCTTCAACTGCTCAATACCTCTCACTGTACACAGAAATTGCCAAAATCCCACCTAATGAGCTGAAAAATGACATATGACAGATCTGATGGCTAACTGCAGCTAGAAGAAGAAAGACCACTACAGAACAAAAATTCCAAATCTTGCTCTTTTTTTTTTTACTTTTTCCAGTTATAAATAGTGTTTAAATATGTAATTTGAAGACACAGTTAATTAAAAACTTAATTCAAAGCTAGCTGAATTCAGGCAAAGTTCTGTTGTCTTTAATGTCTTTTTGGCTTAAATCTGCAATTTGTTCAAAAAGTTATTGGTACTCATAGGATTTCGGTTTTTTCTTTCTGGGAAAGCTGTTTTGGCCTTTTTCCAAGGGGCACTGTTTCAGTTCCATTTATTCCTGGGAGATTTACACCCAGTTAACTCTTTTGACTTCAAGGAGGCAGAATGGTTCTTGAATTAAACTGTAATAGTAATATTGCTAAGGGTAAGAGAATCATGAGTGCATCCCACTGTACCATTGAGCCAGTGTGTATGAACCACACTATGTTTATAAATGATGCTGCTGTCTCTTTTCTCTCCTGCATTCTTTAAGTTTCATCTTAAAAGGCCACCACTAAAACTGCTACAATTACTATAGGAGAGAAAAGTAATTTTCAGCAGCTCCACTGCTGTTTCAGTCAGACAAAACTCATGTCCTACTTTTGATAAGAAACAGTGGAGGTGAAGAAGCAAAACTTTAAATGTTAATTGATTTTCCTATGCTGCCCTGCAGCCTTATTTTGCAGAGACCTGGGGATCTTTCACTTCAAATAACATCAATCTGAAAGAAAATGTTGGCAAAGGAATGAAACTGAAGAATTTTATGGAGTGTTTTTATAATGTACCACACCTATTTTAATCAGTGATACAGTGTAGGGACTTGAACTCTGAAAACTTTGTGCATCCTCTAAGGGACCTGGATAAATAGCATCAGTAAATGAATGGAATGCACACAGCCCTGGGAAAGACCCTTAGTGTCTCTGTTCTTCATCACTTGTGTGGCTACACAAGTTTATTATGACTTTATTTTCCCCCCTACTTTCCTACTTTTTTGACATATTTGGAGAGAGTATTTGATGCAATGTCACTTTTTTTGGACCCCTCCCCCCCACATATATTATCACTTCTACTATCACTAAATAATAAATCTTGATTAACTTCAAGAGATTTTTATAAGGGAGTAAATACTGCACATGTCTTTGTGGCAAGGGTGACTATACAATGTTTTAACCTACAGCATCTGAGGTCTTGGTCAACCAGGACCACAGAGTGTGTTGTCTTCAGCATTCTAAGCATAGTATGTTGTTGAAAGGGTATATCTGTTGCCTGTCCCATGAGGTCAGCAGCTTTGAGGGCACCTAATTAAATTCTTCATTAACTCATCAGAAAGAGGAAATAGCAAAGAAATCCATGATTTGGGAGATTACAGATGAGCCAGAAAGAGTTAATCTTGAACCTGAGCTTTGAAACAGAAATATTTTCAAGTATTAAGAAGTAAAAATGCGTAGCCTTACAAGACTGACTTTTTTTTTTTTTAGATTTGTTAAACTGCATCAAAATGCCTTTGGATTATTAAAAAAGAAATAAAATGTTTTTAAATTATATACTGGTTGAGCCAAATTCAGAGATGAGATTGAATCTCTTCTTGGTTTTATGATCTTTTGGGGGTTTTTAAAGAATATATGTGATTGAGGCTTAAGATGCTGAATGGCCCTGACATATGCAGGGAGGGGCTTGGAGGGTTTCAAAGGCTGAATTTAAGCAGGCTACTTCAAGTTGCTGAAGATAAAAGATGAGAGGGGCTTAAAGTTCAAGCACTGACATCCAGCTAAAGGCAACCACATGGTACTTGTGGACTTGAATTTGGGTAAAACATGTTTAAATCCACATGCAAAATAATATTTAGAAAAATCTTTGAAAATGTATAGATCAGTATGTATGACTAAAAAGTCTGAATTGTTTGTGGATGAGTGTATGATACGATGTTTTGGGGTAGATTTTTCAGTTTCTATGGTTTGAATTGCACTGTGGTTAAATCATAAAACAGAGCCTCTTGGAAAAGTATCTGGATATTCCATGTGGAGTTTTCAGAGTGCAGTACATGGCTGTACTAGAAAATAGCACAAAATAGCACCATGAAGTGTAACTCCAGTGCAAATAAAAATGGCTCTAAAATCTACAGGTGAGTGTTGTGCAGCATGAACACATACACATGCACACAAACAAAAGCTTATGCTAAATTTTTGTTTTTTGGTTTGGGAGGGAATACAGCTTTCAAATTGATTAAGAGAGCATGCCTAATTAGAAACATTTATCACATGTACACTCACAATTATTTTTTGTTTTCCCTCTTCATTTGAAATTGTATAAATCACAGGAAAATAAGTATCTCGTATCCAAAATGGCCATCTCTTTGTTCTTTTTTATTTGATTGCAGTCAGATGAAAAGCACTGCTTTGAAATAGAGGCAATGGCCAGAGGCCTATTGATTGCCTGTAAACAGAAACAAAAACGCGGCCCTGGTAACATTTAGAATGGTTTATCAGTGATCAAAGCACAGGAGGTGCTGTCTAGACAGCCTAGGTGTGGACTAGCAAATGGATTTCATTAGGGGTCCTCTACTCTGGTGCCATTGTTTCAGCTCTGCTCTTCTTCAGGCCAATCTGTGATTGATTTCCAGAGAGGTGCCCAAGTGCCTGTGGCAATGGGATAAAGCTTACAGGACTTTGCTTGTTCTGACAAGGCAGAGTAGCTGCCTATCACATTAGCACAAAGTGACACTTTCATTTACTTCCACAGTGCTTTGAAACAAATACTTTCAGCTACAGCAATTGCTCTTTGCAGCTTGAGCTCTGGAGTCAACTTGTGTTCCAAAAAGTAAAAGGTTGTGAAATAACTTCTGAAGTATCCTATAGTTAAAAAGGGTTGTAGTCTGAATCCTCTGACAGCACTGTGCTTTTCTCTTCTTGCACAGTCACAGTTTTTGTTTTAAAGATGCATTTTATTTGTAATGCTATGGAGGATGTTTTTCACTATTGGGGAGAACAGCTTTGCTTTTTATCTTTAAGAATTCCTGTATGCATCCCACATGTGCTGTGCCTGCCTGTAAGGATACTTGGCATTCACCAACTGGTGCACTAAATCAAGGGACTCAGATTATTCAAATGGTTTCCCTACAACCCCTAATGTGAAAATGCAGGGATAACTTAACTTACAAAAAGCCCTCACATTCAGCTGGTGCAAATTACCAAATTATTATAAACTACCAAATTACCAATGTGCAAGAGCAGCAGATGTGGTCCTGGTTCCCTCAACCTCTCCCCCTTTGTGCTTGTGCTGTTTCACAGGTGACCTGATTCCACTGCTCAGATGCAGCTGCTGCTGGATGAACTCCTAGGGAAGAGGGTAGAAGCATGTGGCAATCCTGCCTGCCACAGAACCACAGAATTGTAAGGATTGGAGTGAATCTCTACAGATCATCTAGTCTGACACTCTGCCAAGGCAGAGTCACCTGGAGTAGGTGACACCAGAACGTGTTCAGGTGGGTTTGGAATGTCTCCAAAGAGGGAGACTTCACTCCCTTGCTGAGCAGCTGTTCTGGGGCTCTGCCACCCTCAATGTAAAGAAGTCCTTCCTGCTGTTTAGCTGGAACTTCTTGCATTTTAGTTTATGACTGTTGCTCCTCATCTGAGCACCCCTGGAAAGAGCCTGGCACCATCCTCTTGACACCTGTCTTTGAGATATTTTTTTGCACTAATGAGATCCCCTCTCAGGCTTCTCTTCTCTAGACTGAACAGGCCCAGCTCCCATAACATCTCCTCAGAGAGATGCTCCAGACCCCTGTCTTGGTGTCTTCTGAGTTATTTCCTTTGGGTCATTGTTTTGGTTTCGTGGATCCCACAAGTTCCAGCAAGGTTATGGACCTCTGGATAATGACAATACCAGCCAGGAAGTTCCAAAGGCTCCTGTGGCTGCCCATAGAAGAGGTATATGGAACGTCTAATGCAGAAATCCATGCCTCATCTCCAGCCATGAGATGTCAGAAGACATTGTGTCCTCCAAACCAGATCCAGTGGTACAGTGTTTGGGTGGGGAGCTCTGAGCAGGATCACTCCCTCCAAGGCCATCATGGCCCTTCAAAGAAGTTTGAAAATACTGAGGAGCAGAAATCCAAAATGCAGTTAATGAAATTATTTGGGCAGTTGCTGAATGTATTAAGCATCATTTTTTTGTTGCTTTCTTTTTTAGTTTAAGGAGCTATAACTGTGACTGCTGCCACACAAGTCTTTGTGAAACTATATATGTTAGTAAAACCTCATTAATACTCTCCAGACTAGTGCTAAAAGCCTTTTTTTTTCAGACTTTTTGAAAAACAGGAGATGAACAAACTGGCCAGGTGGTAGTAGGGGTCAAAGGGGACAGTGAAGAAAAATGGAGGCTGAGGCTTGATTAAGACAGTAAAGGGCTTTGCCATCTGCAGATACTGGCTTTGTCTAGCCAGGGTGAAATTAAATAAAATTGGTTTTAGGGTGGGGATTTTGTTAAGGAATCTCTATCTATTCAATATTAAGAGAAAAGCAACACAGCATTAAAAGGCATGTGCAAGGTCTGTGTGCCGTGTGTGTGCCTGTCATGTAGCTCCTGAACAGCTGAGCTATAAACCAGAAGATTCATACCATTGGCTCTGGGAGCAGAGAATTTGATGTCCCATACTCACAGCTGAAACAGGCTGGATGTAGAGATGGTGACCAGGCATCACCTTTCAGGACAGCAGTCAGACAGCAAGTTCAGATGAGTTGTGCTCTCCTTGGACTCCAGAGGCTTCAAGGACTCATTGGATTCAGTAGATGTAGTCACTCACATTGTTGCATTCAATAACCAGTGCAGTTCCATTAAAGGAAATTGCCTATTGATTTTTTTCACTATATCATTTCAGCATAATTTTTAATTTACAGTTTTTATTACTAAAGAGAAGGGCAAGACTGAAAAGAAAAATCTGTTGCAAATACCTGAATTCTCCTCACCATTTTTGTGATTGCTTGTGTTTGCTCACACCAAACATTCGCACTTGGGATAGAAATGTATGCTTTCACACAGAATGCTTACAAAATTCAAATCATTGTGAAGTGATTGCTACTCTAGTAAAAGCCTAATATTATGATTAGCTTTGTTGAAAGTTGAGGTGAAATAAAAGGTTAAACTAATAAGTTTGCACTCCTTACAAAATGCTATGAACTGGGAAGACAAAGTTTCTAAAAAATGCATTGCTCTCCTTCCCACTCATTCTGTTTTAATGCATTCAATTTCTAGTCCATTGCAGAGGTGGATTCACTTCTGGTTTGGAACTATTAGAAGAAGAAATTTAAGTGATACTAGAAAAAGCAAGGGCTGAAGACTGGGGGGCGTAGACAAGTTAGTAAAACCGTGTTGCAAATTGGTCTGAATCAATGATGCAGAAGAAGGAAAATATAATGAAGTCTCCACATTCTTTTCTTGTAAAATGTAGTGACTAGAAATGGGAATTTCTTTGTTCTGATTTATTCTTTTTCCTCAACACTTTAGTGATAAAGTGAGTGTAAGCTGAACCGGGAAACTTTTCAAACTCTTTTGGGTAATTATCTGCTGTTTACTGGAACATCTTTGCCAAATGAAATCTTCAGAACTCACATACTCACAAATTAATAGTTTTATGCATAATTTCCTCACCATCATAAAAGCATGGGAGTAATACTGCAAAACCATTCCATGAATTAATTCATTAAAGGCTTTCATTAGCCCAGTAAAAAGTTTAAAGATGACTTTCTCAGAAAAAATCTTTTTAGCTTTCTTAGAAAAGACATTTCTAACTTTCTTAAAAGTTATCTTTACATTCCTGTTTTCTAAAAAATCATGTTAATGTAAACACTGTTTCTTACTGGGAGAAGAAAGTGCTTTTCCAAAGAATTATTCTTTTGGATGATACGATTGTGTGAATGGTAAAATTGCATGAATGACTCCAAAAATACACATTTGTAACATTTTAATTATCTATAGCCTTCCCTTTCACCAGTGTTGTGCCTTGTTTAGGCTTAGACTGTTTAACATTTTTCAGTGTTCCTGTGTTCAAGTCAACTTTACCATGACTTAGATCTCATTAAAGACAGAGCCTCATACTTACTGCAGTAGATCATTCCTGTCTATACAGAACTTCTCTAACATTTCAGACACAGCTTTTTAACAAACACATCCTAATGAAATGCTGTAGACCTTTATCCACTCAGCTTCTCTGAGACCACAATTTGCCAGGCATTTGCTTGGAAAAGTCCAACGATGTTTTGCAACAGCAGTTACGTGCCTGAGCTGACCTTTGCCTGGTGCTGCAAGCTCCAAGTTCAGAGCTTCTTGTACCATTACCAAGAGCTGTCTTTCCATCATGTCTGTTGCAGCTTTCCATTGGCTTTTGGACAAGCCTTTGACAGTGATCAGTTAGCCCCTTCCCACTTCAGTAAATCTTGTGGTGGTTACCACAGCAGCAGACCTGATTTCTGAGCTGTGCCTTATTTTGGAGCAATCCTTGTCTCTTCCCTTCTCTCATTGACTCTTTTCCTTTGTTTCTTTTGGCCAGAATAAGAAATTAAGATACTCCATCACCCACCATGCTTTGGATTACTTAAATGTATTGCCCTTCCTTCCTCTGCCTGGCCTGTTCAGGCTGAACTGCCTCGTACCATGTGTTGCCCCGAAGCAGATTTGAAACTTAAATAACCTCAATAAATCTCATCCCTTGCTCTGGCATCTGGGTGTCTTACAAGATGTGTAATGAGGTGTTCAGGGTCTCAGCCACTGGGAGATGCCTTTTTCTGCCTGCAGCTCTTGCCATCAGCTGGGAAAGAATGATTTAATAATTTAAGAAATGCTAAATGACCAGGTGTGCCATTTTTTGACTTCTGTGCTCACTTCTCAGTGCCGCAATTCAAAGGGCAGTTCCTGGCCCCAAGACATTATTTTTTAATACAAAGTAGCTCTTCCAAATGTATGTTTTTCCTGGGTATTCCCTCTGTGTTCTGACTGTCTGGAATTTCTCATTTAGAAAAACATTGTCACATCAAATCAGAAAGGTCTATTTGAGTGTAGTCCTCAACCTTACCCAGTTCCTCTTACTCTTGGCTCCCTTCTCAGAAAAGAAATCTCTCTCTTATATGAAATTTTTTTCTTTATCACTCTATGGATTGAAACTTTCCTTTCTAGTTTTAACAAAAAAAGAATGTCACTCTCATTCTTTGCATTCCAGAGCTTTGGATTAGTCGATTTAACAGTGATTAATTGTGCTACATGTTACCAAATATGGATTGTCATATAAAAAGCCAAATTATCTATGATCTCAATGTGAAAGTTATAATTTCAGAAGTCTTATTAAAGCCGAAACTCAAATATAAGTCTATGGCAAAAAAAAAAAAATACACTATATATTTTAAAACTTTATTCCAAACACCTTTTTGGTAACATAGATGACAGCTCTTGCAAAAGAAAGTAATAGTCTTTGGTATAAACCAGATCTTTCAGTGATAGAAATAGTGACAATTAACATTACCTAGGGATTCTTTCTCCTTAATTAGGATTAATTTAGAATTCACCTGGAAAATTCTTTAATAACCCTTTCTTCCTAACAAAGGAGCATGTGGTGGAATTTTAATGGCTCCATTATGTTAAAAACCCACAATGAGATTGTAGTGATGATGGGAATTTGGCTGTACTGCTTGAAGAACATCTGGTTTAAAATAAATATGCAAATGTCTTCATATATGTGTTAATCTGTCAAGTCCATAGGATGCCAGAGTTCAGTGAGACCAGACACCAAGGTGTAATTACCAAATAGAATTGGCTGGCAGCAGTTTAGGTTTGTATCACAGAGATCTATTAATTCATATTTACCTTGAATGATGTTGAAAAAGACACTGCAGGCTACATGTTATACTCTGATGAGATACACAGGCACATCAATAACAAAGACCTTGATGTGCATCCTGATGTCACTTACACCAGGCAAAACATTGTTTTTTTCCACTGGGTTTCTGAGAATGAAGTGCCTTTTCCCACAAACCTGAGCTATAAGTGGTGACTGCTATGTCCATTTCCTGGTTTCTTTCTTGGGACCTTATTTCATGATGGGTATATTAGTTTACAGAGAATTTTGGAAAATAGGTTATTTTCTAAAAAGCCCTTTGCATGGGAAATCACAGAATCATAGAATGGTTTGTGTTGGACAGGACCTTAAGGATCATTTAATTACAAACCCCTGCCAGAAAACAACCCAGCATCCTTCTGATCTTCCTTTCCTCAACTATGGTGGCTCAGCTGAATGTCCTCAAAACCAGTGACCACTGTTGCTCTGTGCTGTCCTCAGCCAACCTCCCAGCTCTGACAGGGGTGGTGCTGAAGTCCTGATCCATCATGCTAACGAGGTTTTGGGAAAGTACTTGGAGAGCAGCGAGACAAAGATCTCCTCTTGGTGACAGGCATCTCAACACAACACCGTGGACATGTGCATAGTGGTGAGGCTTTGTCAGTCCTGATAGTTGCACTTCCCACTTTCCTGTGGGAAGCCTTGCCTAATGGGAACCTGCAGGTGATATCCTTGTTTTGTGCAATTCACTAACATTCAAGAACCAAAAGTATATCAAAGGATATTCTGGGGAAGAGAAGGACATTTAATAATTTGAGGTAATCACTAGGAATTGAGAGACATCTCAGATACCAGGTTTCCTCTTTCCTCACATAAGTATGAACATTTTTAATTCAATTGCCTCCAATTAAGCAATGCCTGTTTTTCAGTGGCTGTTTTACATTTAGTTTTAATCTTGGCTATACTGTACACAAAAATGCTGCTTGCTTTTAAAGAGCATGAGGTCAGTTTAGTTTTAAAAACGAAACAAAGCAAACCCACCAAAACTAAAGTAGAAAATATTAATTTCCACAACTAATTCAGGAAAGGTTTTTTGTGCCATATGAGATACACGTGAAATGGATTTTTCAGATCCCCAAAGAGAACAGAAAGAGGTCACTCTCCTTTACACTGTCCATACTAGCATGCAAGCATGTGGTTATATTACATCCTACAAAGAGTCATTAGGTCTGTTCAGAAAACCCCGTGAGTCGGTCAAAATATCTCCAGCTGGGAAGTACAGCTCTGTCTAGCCTACAGCACCATGCTGTGATTTAAAACCATGATGTTGTGAGCCCCCTGTGAGTGGGAGCCTGTACACTTAGCTTAGCCTGGGTACTTAATTTTCAGGATGTTTGGGATCCCAATGAAATTAAGTTTTCAAGGTCTGAACTTGTCTTCAATTTTATTTAATGGTTATCATCTGGTTTCTCTAGGTACTTGACATGATTTACATTATCAGGACTTGGTTCACTAAAATATTTCTGAAGGATTTTTGTAAACAGAATTTATGTAAAGAACTAAAACTTGTTCTACTTATAGACACACAAAGTTGAAAGTATCACAAAGATGTGTCAGAAGTGCAAATTAGCATAAAACTGTTACAAATGATGTATACATTATTTATATGGTCATCTATATGTTTATAGCAATTCACCTTACTGAGGCTGAACTGGCTCTTTCTTCAAGTGTCCAACAGTGCCGTCTTTAGTGGAATTATCCCAAGAAAGAGAAACAGTCAATAAATTCTCTAATGTTAACTTGAGCAACAATTTAAATTGTACAATTTTCTGGTAATAACCATGAATTGGTTGTCTTGAAATGCAGACAAATGTTAAATATTAATGCACCTTCAGATATGGGAAAATGAGTATGTTATGATTTATGTTTCCTTCATTCCTATCACCTTAAATAAGAAAAATGCTAGTTCTCAATTGCCAAATAGCTGTATCTGGTATTTGTTAGATTATGATTAACAATAACCATTGACAGCTAGCACCTCAGAGCAAGCTAGCTCTTCTCATTACACAGCTGATAGTTCAGACAAGATTTAATCAAACAATGAAAATATACAACATTTATCTTAGCTACTATGCAGGCCTGCACAGATTGAGGGGGTTTTGTACAGATGGGAAACAAAATACAATAAATATTTCATCTGACTCCCAAAAAACAGGTGCAAACCTAACTTAAATGGGCATACATTACTTTGGCTGGCAAAGTAATGGCCCTCATAAGGGGCCCCTTTGCCTGGTGATGCTTTTTCTATGTTCTGCCACGAGCGGCAATAATTTGTGCAGATGGGAAGGATGATAGAAGTGTTGTTTCCAGGGCCGTGTTTCTGAGCACGATGTCTTTCCAGTCCAGTCTCAGAGTGGCTTCTGCAACCCTCAACATAGCAGTCAGTCAGAAGGAATAACTTCACCCCCTTACTTTTCTCCTTATTCTTTTGTATTTTGGCTGACACCTGCAACGTATTAATCAGTCAGAATCTGGCCTGCAACATAATGTGTGCAAAAGTAACTTACATTCTATTGAGTGACCATAATGTCTCAGTGCACTAAACATGCTCATTAAAAACAGGCAAACCCATTAAGCTGATATAAAGTAAGAACAGTTCCAAATACTTAAAAATGGAAGTGCAGCCAAAATTCCCAGAAATTGGAAACGATTAAGCTGTATTCCATATTTAGTACGTATGAACACACATGTGAACATGAACACATTTAAACACAAGGAAATGTATGTACAGTTTGGAAGCACAGATTGTGCTTCCCAGATGCAAAAGGGTTAGGAAGTGTTGCTAATCACAGGGAAAGATGTTTTATGTTTCCTTGTCCTGTGGTGCTCTGACCTAAAAGCCAAATATTTTTATATATTGGGTCCACTTTTCCTTACTCTTCTTTTTACTAGTGAAAATAAATTAAAGCAAATAGAAAAGGTCTTGTGGTCCTTGAAGAAAGGAATATATAGTAGGAAAACAACAGAAGTAGGACTTCTGCATAACTGCTGTTAAAGGAATGAGTCTATGAATTAGTCTTAGAAGAAGTTGTTAAAGGACAGAAACATCAACAAAACAAGCAAGTCCCCTGAGCAAATATGTCACTACTTACAGTGGACTTACAGTGGTGGAAAAGAGTAAATTATGAGCCCATTTTTTCATCTCTGAGTGTAGATATATTTCTGCTACATGTACATAAAGCTCCAGAATGCTTCCAGTGGCTCCTTCACTGCATTTCTTGTCACGACAGCTTGGCCCTTCTGCAGCAGGAGGAGTTGCACAGGACACATCTCATCCAAAGCCAGATAAAAACATCTAGAGGAACCAATGTGAAAAATTCTGACTTTATTGATTAGTAAGGGGCAATATCAATGTTAACCTGTATGAGCACCGCAGAAGTTCTGCATTTAAACATGGAGCTACACCTCAGAGTTGCTAACAGCTTATATATTCACTTAATATAACATTTCTGAAGTGCTCCTGAGGAGACTACTGTGATCCTTTGTAAGAGACATAACACTCCTCAGAGTTAGAGAAATATGTTCCTGTGGATATATGCAATTACAAATTTTAGAATAAATAGTAAAGAGATTTGAGGAGCAAGGCTGGGAAACAGTAAATCACCTGTGGATATACCAAAGTATTAGTTGAAACACAACACAAGTTGAAAGTCTCCAAGCATCCCTAGAGTATCCTCGTGCCATGTGCAGAGGCTTGGCCATGGTTATAACCACGCCACAAACACCTTGTGCTGTGCTGTGCAATTGCAAGTGTGGTGTCCCACAGGATCTTATTCACCAAGCTGGAAGCAATTATGCCAGTTAACACTTTCAAAGGAATATAAGGTCAAGATTTCAAGTTTTAGAAGCACTTAGAAGCACTCAGTCTTGGCAAGAGGAGTAGAGGACTTGCCTGCCCTCCAACATCAGTGCTTTCACAGTCTTTCTTTGGCCGTATCACAGAGTTCAGTGCTGAGTGAGGTTTCTGTGGCTGTGTACTTTGTCACCAGCTTCACCCAATAAAGCAGTGGTGGGGATTTAAAGGGATAATTAATGCAAAAAAGTTGTTCTGACTAAAGCAATACCAGTCTTTACCAGTTTCATAAAGGAGCCAATAACTCAAGAGTTATGTCCTTATTACAAACCTCAGTTAAAATTCTGTTTTGTTTTCCAAAAAACAAACCCTACCTACTGTTGCTGGGCTGAGGAGAAAAGAGACAAGAGAGCTAAATGGGTAACTGGTCACTGCAGTATGATGAGGCCAGAACTTTCTCTGACTTATAAATAGCCCAGCCAAAGTCTGGGATGAAGTGTGCTGGGGTCATACAAAGAATTCATGGCACATGCCAGAATTGCACAATGTCGTAATTGTAACCCTTGCTTTCATTTATTAACTGCAGTATTTCTTGTGCCAAGTCTGTAGTTAAACTGCACATTCTCTGGGAAACAAATGTGTTGTCTTTATATTCAACAAGGTGTCTATAACACTTTTGGAGCCACAATTATTATAGTAAAGTTCTATGCATTGCTGTAGAATTCATATCCCAGAGAGCCATTCTGATGCATCAGTTACACTCCACAGTATTCCCCTCTCCTCTCATTTACTCTTTTTCCTTTTTCTTCTTCATGCAAAAAGAGAAGAGCACAATGCCAGATGTATCAAGCTGCTGGGTTTACAATATGCTTAGCAACACAAACAGCCTCACTGACAATGATCCCAGTGAGAGGAAGCATTTCACAATAAAGCCATTAGCCATGATGTGGTCTGAAGTTCCAGATGCATGTCTCTAAAAGTTGAGGGTTTTTTTGCCTATCTGGTTTCCTGTGAATTCTGTACTGTGAAATGCACAATGTACCAATTCTACTGGCCCACATATATTGGGAATACGTCTATAGTGCTGCCTGTAAAATTACTCCTGAAAACTTTGGAGAGCATGTGGAGCTCATTTGCATTTCTTCCTTAAGGCTTGGGAAAACTACATTTTTTAAAAAAAAGACATTTCCCTGTGAAAAATATGCAATTTTTGATTCCCTTCATAGTATTTTAGAGGGAAGAAAAACATATAGCCTTTCCCACTTCACAGTTCTCTACATTAACTTTACATATCTTGCAGAAGAAGCATTCCCCAGAATGCCTTCCATATGATCTACTTCAGCTAGTCTAATTCTGAATATACGATTAATCTGAATCATATCTACTTAGATATTTAAAGGCCTGATTACATTAGAAAAAATTTGCAGCTGTCTAATATTACCTCATTGATCACAATGATTCTTGTCAGTAAGTAGCTGTGAATTGCAGGCACAACAATTCACAACCCAGCATTTATTTTACAGACTGTCTTTACGTCCACACAGCTAATCTAAACATAGTCTGAAGGTGCCATTCTTTAAATATTCTGAGTCCTGACTTGACTTCTGCATTTCACAAGAGTTCTTTGAGTCAACAAACATTGTAATATGTGATTCCAGGGAATTAAAATGGAAAAATCCCTTTAAGCCATCAAAGCAGTGCAACAGATGCCTAGTTTAGGAGGGCTGGAGCATATTTCCCTTTCTTTTAAACAAAACAGATCTACAGTAGAAGACCTAAAACTGTAGTGATACTGGGATTGAAAACAAGAGCAGCAGAGATCTGTGTCTTGGGACAGAGCAACAGCAAGTATTTAACTTAATGATGCCACTGTTATGAGGACAATTACTTGTGGAACAAACTCACATGAATAAATCAGGGTGACTTGGTCAATTGTCAATAGTTTTTTAGAAAAAAATTCTCAAAAGGACTGCAGCTCATTTTCTCCTAAACAGTCTAAGAAAAGATAGCCTAAAACTAGATCAGAATAATATAATTCTTTTAGATTTTATTGAAAGATAAGGAAAGAAGAAACTGATATAAAATCTTTCAAAAATGATTGGAAGTATGTATCCATTTCAGAAATTAGATAATTTCAATGGAATAAGCACTTTAGTTATATTTAGGATTTATGACCATTTTCTAAACAAAGCTGCCAAGTACGAATAAAATTTTACTTGGCAAATTTAAGCATGTTTTGTTTCAAAACATATGGTGTAGAAATATGAGAAACTCATTTAATGAAGCTTGAATTCTCTCTTTAACTTCCCTTTCCCATTGTATTGGCTTAGAGGTACAGTGTATTTTACCAGCTGCTTCCCACAAATCCATCCTCCCAACACTCTGCTGCTGCTTCTCAGACCTGCTGCACTGTTCTTGTCTCCTTCTGCCTTACAAAGAATCTTTAATTGGTAAGACCTAACAGAAATTCCTCTCTACCCTCTTTACTTTCATTCAGCTCCTTTTGCTACCTTTCTCCCTGCATTAATTTGTGTCTATTATTTCCCTAATTTGCTGCAATTGGACAGTACCCAAACTTTTCTGCTTACCACCTCTGATTCTCAAAGTCTAATTCCCCCAATGGATGGAGTATTAGAAAACTGACGGAAGAAAAGCCATCAATTTCATTACAGAAACCAGGATCAATGTCAAAGTGGGATTACTTAAAAGTCTATTATTGTAGTTTTTCTTCATTTAGGGTGAAACTCTTCTGGAAAACTGAAAATACATCCCACACACACACTGTCATGCAATTCCTTTAAATTTTGCAGTGCATAGAGCTACTAATTGTGGAAAACAGGCAGTATTTTCTTCATGGAGAAGAATTTCATCCCAATTTTGTCTTCAAATATATCCTTCCATAATCAGGGGATTACTGTTTACATTTTCTGACATCATTGCCCACTGTTAGCACTAGATTTAATTTCCATGCTTCAAATTGACACACAGTCGAATTCATGGTGCTTTATGTTGTAGTATGCTGTAATTTAATTTTGCCACACTCTATAAATATCCACTTTACAGATGTCAGAAAACCTCAGGTGCTAGAAATATCTTTGTTCCTTCCTTGTGCATGAGATTAGCTCTTTGCCAATCAACACTGTGTCATTTAATTCCTATTTATATTTTTATTTCTTTTGTCTATAATATGTATAATATATGGGATATGCATAACACACAGGATATCAGAAGTAAGAAAATCTAAACATCTGGAACAATTCTTCATGTTGTTTAATACTCATGTCACACTAAAAATTATAGTGTTAGAGGGTTTTTGGTGGTCTGTTTGTTTGTTTTTGTTTTTCTCTGAGAAATAGATTTTAGCTCTGGTCCTGGTATTAGCAACATTGAATTTTTTAAATAATTATGAATTCATTGTCATTGCCTTCGGTCTAATTCAGTGAATAGAACCACTAGATTCCCTTGCTGGTGGTATCCTGGTATGACTTGGACCCTCAGTGGAAGGTCCTTTGTGACCACTAAATGCCAGCAGTTAAGGATGAGGGGTGTCCAGGGAGCACTAAGTTAAGTCTTGGGTGTAGCTGTTTACAGTTCAGATATGTCTGATTGTTGGATGGTTTGTTGGGAAGGCATTTCAAAAAACAGCAGTGCTGCTTAGCCATCTCTATATTTTCTTATAATTTCTTATAAATAGGGCTGTGGAGGTTTTTTTTGGTGGTTTTTTTATTTGGCTTTTAGTTTGATGGGGGTTTATTTTTGTTGTGGTGTTTTGGGGTATTTTTTATTTGCGTGGGTTTTTTTGTTTGTTTTTTTTTTTTTTAATTTTTGTTTGTTTGTTTGTTGTTGGGGGTTTTGTTTGTTTTTGTTTTTGTTTTCCCAATGCCTAAACCTGGTTTTGCTCCATTAGAAATTAAACAAAATATCAATATTTTCTGGCCTCCTAAAAATTATAGTTGTAATATGTAATAAATATGTGTCATTAATAAATGTAAGCTTTAATATATAAATATTCAAAGAAGGGGAATATATTAACATTTCTAGTCACATTTCAAGAACAAATTTCTGTACTCATGAAAGTCTTCTATCATACTGTATTTGGCCACAAAATTGCTATTTTCAATAATATTATGGTTTCATTACATGCTTTAGTTCTGTTCACTGCAATAAGAGAACTCCTTCATTGTTAAATAATGAAAGCAGAAAACAAAATAAAATAAATTATCTATTATGTTTTTCTAAAGAAAAGCAATCAGAGCTGTTTAAGCAAATCAGTCTCCATATTATATTGGGAGAACAGTGAGGCAGGAAGAGAAGGTCACCATTGGAAATGTTTGTGTGTGTGTGGGCATTTGCAGCACATCCAAGAACAAAGCCTCAGCTGATTCTGCAGAGGCTGGGGGGATTTTTTCCTGTTTAAAGATGAAGCTCCCAGCAAAGAAAGCTTAAGGGTTGAAGCTGCACTTTTAACATATTGTACAGAAACATACCAGAGTGTCAGTATCAATCATTCTTTATGCTCCTGGTATAGCAGTTTCTATTTATTTATCTGTTTTGCTTTTTCTTTTAGAAAAATCTTCAGCCTTCCAAGCTGTTTTCATGGGAGAAGTGAGAGAGCTTTTACATAGCTAAGGTTTATTAGTGAACTAATTGACTTGTTCCCCTCTCCAACCAGTAAGTGTTCTCACATTTTAATCAATCACTCCATGTCTAATTTGTCCACTTTCCAAATCGCTTTTCCAACTTTCTCTGATGAAGTCAATAGGTTGTAAGACCACCATGAGTGCCTGTATGGAGAGCTCAGCACTAGGGGAGTGTTGTGTGTTTCAGCCCTGATAGCCTGGAGTGGCTATTAGTTCTAATTGTTGAATGGTTGAACGCTTTGAAGGACAAACGTATGTCCTAAGGCTGTGGCCCTGATGAATGCAAAGGTTTCTTTCACTTGTCATTAGTAATTGAGGGTAAATTAATATTTACTAAGCAGAGTTTCACAGAAGAGGGAATGCATGAGAAATCTAAGGAAAAAAGTGCCACAGGAGAAAATGCTGATTTCTTTAACACTTTGAACTCAGTTGACAGCAATTAAAAAACTGCTAGTAGAAACTTGGGATAAACTTAATAATTTTATTACTTTCCCCTGCCCTTATTATAACAATAAATTTCTCTCCCTTGGTATATAAACACTATAAACATTCCAGGTGCATGATATATGTTATTAATGGGTGATACCCTGCTAACTAGAACTGCAGAACTGCTGACTTGTACAAAATAGATTTAATTCACAATACGTGAAAATCTATCATGGCTCAATATGTCTTTACAGAGGAGGCCATTCTTATGTACCATTTGATTTATTTAATAAATATGAAAATGCTACACAGATACAGCTTTTTGGACCAAACGGTAACCTTTAAACATCAGAGGTTCTTGTCATATGATATGTGTATACATAGACATTCACACTTTTGTTTGATGTTTCTTTAAAGCATCACTAAAGCCCTGAAGTGATCCATATGTTGACTGAATACCTAATACTGATTGAATTAAATATGGCATAGGCACTACTTGGTGCGAGTCTTTCTCCCCAGCTCCATAAGAGGATTTTTTTTTGATGTTCAGCTATTCAGTAACACCAAATGGAAGCACAGAACTAAAACTGACAGGGTGTGCAGCCCAGCAGAACATAAAACAGTGAGTGAAATACCAAAGGAGCATCTTTGAATGGCATCAAGTCCTGGATTAAGCTATTGGCTCAATGTTGACTTTATTAAGCAAACCTTTGCCATTCAGGCTTGTTGGTGGACCCAGGGCAGACACCCCTCACAGGGGCACAATGTGTATTCAGGAACAGTTTTCTTCTGGTGGAATGACCTCTCCTCCATCCAGACACCAGTCTGGATGCACTCTTTTGCTCAGGCTCCATCATACAATGAGCTGGGCTGAAAGGTGATGATAAGGGATTTTCTATGTTCAGACACAGCTATTTTAGAAAAGTTTCACAACACAAACCTGATGTAAAACAAGGCAGGCTGAATCTTATGATGAGAGGAAAGGAAACTAATCAGTAATTTCTCCCAACCCTTCCATTGAGCAAAGCTAACATGCCCCCTCATCACAGACAATGAACCATCAGCTCCCCTATCTTAAATGAAGTGTCAAAAATGTGAGGACATTCTGACATCTACCAATCCACTGATTGAAATGTTTTTATGGTCACATCCTAATACCCTTGACAAATGGAGCAGGAGTTAGGATTACTACTTTATGGAAGTAAAAGATGACTTCAGATGAAAAAATCTACTCTGGCCAGTTAAACCAGATTTAAGTCTGCTCTTGCTAAGAAAGCCACATGAAACATTCTTATTGGAACTTAAAAGTCCCTAATTAAATATCGTTATACAGCACAAACATTGGATTCATCTGTCTAAAGTTCCTAGGAATAAAGCAAAACCCTATTTTTGAGCATATGTATTTGAGAAGAAAATTTTTTTACAAAGCTGGCATCACATTGACTCTTTAATGTGGAAACAGCTAAAGTCACTGGTAAGACTGTGTGAAATTTCATCTTAATCTTCATTAGTCATAGAAATCTGTTCTTCGTTTTGAGACATCTCTGCTTTCAAGTAAAATTCTTTCACAGGTAGCCTTGATAGAACACCACTTCCAAACAGTTGGAATAATGAAATACTCATCTTTATTGCACCTTGCAAAAGACAGTCCCTAGGTTTCTTTAGATGTCTTTCTTTTTAGACTGATTTTCTTTAGAAAGAAAGAAATATAAAAACCTGCCCTCTGAAGTCCCAGTGGAAACTCACTGGACACCAGTATGCCATGCTGTTTGACCAAACATGGTGTATCTGAAGCAGTGAGATCTGCACCTGAGCAGCTGCTGCACAGCCCCATCAGCAGCGCTCCTGGTGGCTTCCTCACCCTCTGAACATCACGTCTGACTGCCCTGTGCTGTGTGTCTCTCTGCCCACAAAAACTCAGCTGCTCTTTTCCTTCTGAGGCTGTAAATCTTTTTCTTTGAAAGGGAAATATTTCCAGGAGTTTAATTAATTTAGTATAGCAAGAAATTAGTCCAAAAGGAGGGGAAAAACCCCCCAACCAACAAACCTCTCATGTTAACTCTTGACATGGTGCTATACAATTTCAAAGAAAGCGTGTCTTATTATGGTCTTTAAGAGATCAACTTCCCATTAACACCACTAATAAAAATCTAAATAGAGTTGTAGTTTTGTTTTCTCCCTCCAGCAGAGCATTACTGCATTCCTGCCCTGCACAGGCTCAGCGTTTCGGAGGTTGTAGTAAGCAGCCAGTAAGATGTGTCCTTTTGGCAGAACTTACCACTTTCTGAAAGATGTGGTCAAGATCCCAAAGAACTGTATTGATACCAGACGTAGTCTTGTCACTAAGTCTTAAACCAAGACTCTCATGAATCTTAAGTTTCCATTTTCTTTCTCTGCTCTATTACAAGGAAAAGAGTCTGAGTGAATTACTGTTGATGTTGCTAGCAGAAGTATTTTTTACTTGAAAATAGACGTCATCATGGGAAAATGTTATACAAGAAACTACATTGAAACCAATTTTCACTACATTAGGCAAGCTGAGGTTGTCATGTCTTAATTAAATGAATGCTTGCATAAATATGTTAGTATGTCTAGTCAGAATCAGTTGTTCTCAAAATCAATGCTGCATTGCCAATTTAGTTTTTAGACAATAAAGGCGTTGGCTTTTTAGCATTAGTGCTGTATGTGTTGCAAAATGAAACAGAAACAATTCTCATTGGTGAAGGATTTCAATAAAGTTTAATAATATCCACATGTACAATAAATATTTCTGGGCCCTCAAGCACTTATATTTCCTTTTGAACTTGTGAACAGAAATTGATTCAAGGTGATAAATTTGTAATCCATTATGATGGATGGAGTTGCCTTTTACAAAAAAGATAATGGTGTATAATTTATATATTCTCCGTGAGTAGATTTGGGAAAAAATATCTAAAAGGAAGCCAGATGTAATGAAGTAGAGTAAATAAAGTCAATTGTAATAGCTTTTATTGGAGCAAGTGCTACATAATTAGGAGCCCAAAGAAATGCAAATGATGCAAATATTGCTTTTGGCTACCACAGCTGACCTTGCAGCCATTTTGTTTAAAATAATATATTTATTACATATCTAAAATTAATTAAGTAAAGTACAATATTTGAATTAAATTTTCAAACTGGAAAAACAAGTGTCATAAGATTAAACAGAAACATGTGTGAATATTTCTGAACATATTTGCAAAGTACAGCTTTGCCACTTAAAGCTCAGATGCTATAGTTTTGCATAACAGAAAACCACAGATACACGTGTGGTAAAAAAGCAAACGTTGATTTCTAAATGATATCTGGCATGTTTGCATATTTATTCCCCATTGTCTTGTAGTTTTATTAAACACTCTTCCATTAAAATTCAAAACATCGCATTAGCAGATTCTGGTGGCAGAGAAGATTGTACTCAGAGCTCAAGGTAAGGGCTCCCACAATGTGATGCTGAAAGCCTTGCAACTCAAAAAGGACGTACTGAAGATGCCCACAGGGTGACTGGCAAATAGTGCCTTTCAGCCTACCTCTCCCTTTTACCCTGCAGTGACACTGAGGGTGTATTGTCTTTGATAAAGAGAGGCAGTTTGGTTTGAGAGGACACAGGTTCTGCCCTGGACTTATTTGTTCATAATGGAATAATAACAAACCTGTGCTAAGGTGACTCAAATGGATGCCTGTCAACACAGCATACTGCTGGCCAAAGAACAGAGGAGACTATATGGGAAAATCCACCCAAATTAAAAGGTATTTTCCAGGTAAATGCCACTGAATGACTCACTCTGTCAAGAGCAAACACAACAGAGAGGACTTTTCATTTATCTACCTTCTACAATGCAATATCAAAATAAAAAGGCAAAATAATTGTAAACTGTGTTTTTAACTAAATTAAGGGAGACACCACACAGTGATGACCTACAGGAAATCTATTCTTTCCTCATTCTGCAAGGCCTTTATAATTTTTTATGTGAAATATAAGAGGAAGATGTAAAATCACGAGTAATGTGTAGTTAGTAAGACCTAAGAAAAGTGTAGCAAAAGTATGCAATAAGTAGTCAGTGATATAAACCATTACAATGAGCCCTTCTTATATATCTGAAGCCAGATGTTTTTCCAAATTACATCACTGTAAATCCAGAATAGTTCCACTGAAGCCAATGAATCTACTCCAGATGAGAGAAGAATTTTGTCTGCAATCTATTCTCTTCAGATCAGTTTATATCCATATGTCCATAGTTTACTGTAGTATTTTTTTTTAAATGAAGAAAATACTTGACATAATCCAGTGATCTCCAGAATAGTGTTTGTCTGAAAGAAGGAGCTTCTCTAACAGGTAAGTTTCTGCCTATCAAATTGATGTAAGTTCATTGATTTAAATCACCAAAGTTCATGTTAAAGGATGAAGAAGAGTAAATAATCTCTTCACATGTATATTGTGGCATGAAACCAGAATCCAGAATTCATTACTTAAAGCTCTTGACCATAGCTCTCAAAGTACAGCAGAAATTAAAGAAGTTTGTGAGATGTCACCACCCTCTGCCTTGCACATGCAGTGTATTTAGATCTACAAAGGGAGTGCAATTGCAGCAGATCAGCTCTTTAAGTGCAGGTGCACGAATGAGGGAAAATAGCAGGACTTTGTAGATGCCAGGGCTCCCTTCCATGTCAATTTTGTGGCACAGCAGAAATTAATAATTTAGACAATTGCAGAATTTTTTGCATCTGGAGAAAGTGATAAGAAATAGGGTACAGATTACATAAAGTCAACTACTTTTCAAGTCTATCTTGAACATTCCTGATGGTGAGGGAAGATATATTTGGTGTACGTGAACAAAATTATTTACTCATAGATAGAGACAATGTTTCAGAAAGTAATTTTCTTTGCATTAACCCAGAAAGTGAGACAGTTTAGTAGGAGCAGAGATGTAGTAGAGGTAGAGTATCTTTCTTCTATGATTGACTAATAATCAGATGTCTCCAAAGGATTAAAGGCTTGTTAATAGAATGCAAAATCTGGAGTGGTGTTTTTTATCTCTTTCTTGAGGGAGTTCAGACTTCTGATTCAAGATGATGTGTAACTTTCATCCACTCGAAACATCAGCTAATCTTGTGACTATAGGTATGTAATTGAGCAAGAATCACCTTTTTTAAGACCCACTCAGATTGGTAAATGTTGTGTCCACCTAAGAATGAAGGTATTTGCATGGAAGTGTTTGAATACGTGCCTGGGAAATGGAAAATGTGTACAGTTTCTTACATCTTCAGAGGTAAGTGGAATTCACAAAGACAAGTGGCCACTCCAACCCATGTTCATCCTCCCACTTCTGTTTAACCATTAGGGTTGAAGACCTCTGCCTCCTGCATTTTTAAGGTACCACAAATTTGAGGCAGCTCTCACCAAACCAAGAGAAGACTAAGTGGGAATAATTGTTTCTACAATGGAGTGGTGGGGACCTAACGTGGAAGAGGAATATATTTTGTTCCCTTGCCCTTGATCTGTGGTCCTTTGGTGGTTTTCCAGCTGCTTTGCAAAGCTAGCTACATTTTAGAGCTGTAAATGGGAATAGTCCTGGGACCAGAGCCCAGTTCCATCTTTCCAGCTGAGAACTAAAGCCATGAGTGTGCAGTCCAATTCCCTTTAGCTTGCCCTCCTGCTGATGCTTTGACTTTTGCACACCAGAGAAAACAATGATTTTACTTCAGTAGGAGGGCTAACAATGACTGTCCTGCCACCCAGCCTAGGCAACCACCTGGGAGTTTGCCTCTTTCTGTCAAAAAAAGGACTTGGATTTCCTCAGGGTAAGAAGATTCTTGATCCTTAATTTGTGACTCCATGGACTAGAGCTGATTGGTGAAGGCAAACTTTCCTAGAGAGATTTCCAAGGGAACGTGTCCACAGCTCTTGCCTTTGGTACTGATTGTAGCACTGGCTGTGTGTGAATTTACTCAGGGTGTGTCAAACCTGGTATCCCTTCCAGGACATAGATCCTTATATAACAAGGCCCAACACCTTGAGTTCTGTGCCATGAAATCCCACACACCTTCCTGTCTCTGGTCTCTAACACCTGCCTATACTGAATGAAACACCTGTTTCAACACAGAGCATCCAGGCCTGACCACCAGGGGTACTTGCTGGTCTAACATAGAAGTGTCAAGAAAAATTAAACATTTCTGGGATTAAGAATTGCTAAAGATAATCAGTTCAGTTGCTCTCTGAGGACCTGCATGGCACAGAAATTGTGCTGTGGTAGTCTCCAGGATGCTCTTTTAGGTGCACTCCTGACTTGTGAGCTGCAAAACTCCAGTTTTTCCAGCTGACACATTCTCTGAGCAACCACAAATCATCTCCTGCTCCTGGTTTTCATGGGGAGAAAGCTAATAACTACAGCCCAGGTGGAAGCTTCAGTGCCCATTGGTAGCTGAGAGTCAGAGAAGGAGGACTCCCATTCCAGCTGTCCTCTGAGTGTTTAAACAGTGGTTAAAGAGTGTTACTGGGTCCATTTCCCCAGTGGTATTAAGTAGAGATTGCTCCTCTGATCTCTGAATGCCAAAATGATTGTCTAAGTGGAATTTTCTGCAAGACATCCATCTTTATTAAAATTGTACTATAATATGAGATGGAATTCACAGAGCATTTTGCACAACTGCAGATTTTATCTTAAGCATGGGCTATTACTTTTCCTTTCCCTAGTTTTGTGGTTTGCAAGGCTCACGGTCAATTTATCTCGCTGCAGAACACAGATAATTCCCTTTGATTTGAGGGGAGTTACACATGATACATACAGGAGAACAGGAACTCCATGTATTTTTTTAAAAACAAGCAAATAAAGCTGAACAGGGAATTTGATTTTACACTGAAAATTAACTGAATTGTGGAGTAATTTAGCAAAGAATCAGATAACACTTCTAAAACTGTGACAAAAATTCTTTTTAGTGGTTCTATTACACTGAAAATTCTTAAAAACTCACATACAAAACAGCCTGTGCATTTCTCTGTTTTTTCTGGAAAATTGTGCTGTTGAACTTCATCTTTTTGTCAATACATGGCAACACTAATGTTCAGTGTTAAAAACTAATATTGAAAGCTGCTTTTGAAACTGGATATACTCGCAGTGTTGACTCCAGCTGATATTATGATGGGGCCCTGCCACACTGCCACTGAGCAACCGCTCTCTGTGTAGATTTTCATCTTTTAGATTTACATGCTGTAAATTTCAGCATCAAACTGATTCTCATCTCTGCCAGAACAGTGGTTTTTTACCTACCAGGTAACTAACTAGAGGGAATAAAGATAAGTAAAATCATGTCCTTCCAACTCTGTAAACGTGCTTTTAGAACAAATAAAAAAAATTGACATAATGCATGAGGCACACAGAGCCTGATGTAACTACCAGTGACAGCTGAAACACATATGCTTTATTACATGATGATTTTAAATAGCAGGAGACAGTTCCAAATTTTTAGGAGTTATGAAAGTTGGAGAAATCAGAAAGTCCTTCAGGGAAGAACTTCTAAACATTTTAAGGGTGTAATGGAAATCAGAATGGTGAAAGAGAAAGCAAAAGAATGAGCACAACATA
Source organism: Lanius collurio (assembly GCA_020086605.1). Classification (NCBI taxonomy): domain Eukaryota; kingdom Metazoa; phylum Chordata; class Aves; order Passeriformes; family Laniidae; genus Lanius; species Lanius collurio. The sequence goes on from JACBWW010000020.1 coordinate 162,100, forward strand.
TTTTTCAGCACACTGAAATTTCTCTTTCTCTGAGGGGATATTTTATATTTTTTATTTTCTATCCATAAGCACTCTAGGATAGTGTTTGGCTAAATATTTCACTGCATATATACTTCAAAGTTACCTTTACCTACATATTTCTTGCTTCATGAAAAACACAATCATTGACCTTGTGGCTGAAGGCAAGGGTAAAAAACCCTCACATGTAGCTTAAAAAATATCTAGCACAGTGAGGTCAGGTATTTTAAGTAATTTATTCACATTTCAGAGCAAAATATGTTGTGTTTTCTTTCAGACATTTGTGCATATCTTCTATATATAAGTAAATTTTAGGCTAAACATATATTGGTTTGAAATTAATGCTTTGAATTTTCAATCAATGTGACCACAATAAAGTATTTAATGGGGAAATAAGGTCTTTGATCCTTGGCCACTTTTATCTCTATATGTTTTTTTACCTTATAACTGAAAGATATCTGAGATGCTTATGTTAAGTTCAATTTAAAGACAAGAACACTCATTGCCTTCAGTAAAAATAATTTTTTTTTCCCTAAAGGAAATTTGTACAGATGAAGTCAGGTGGATGACAATCTTGGCTTTGGGTCTGATTGATGAGGAATATAACAGCTATATGCATCTACTTCATGTGCTTTGAGTTTTAAGTCTCTTTGGAGAGTGTAGTATATGTTGCCTATGAGTGCTCATTCTCTCACTCTCACAGCAATGTGAATTATTAATAAATCAGATGAAAACCTCTGCTCAGTAATATGGAGAATATATGTTAAGTAGGCAAGATCAGTCAAACTTTTGGAGGTGAGCTGAAAACAGTTTTCCAGTTTTGGTCTGTTGGAGCAACTCTGGAGTGCTCAAACACGAAATTGCTGCCATTTCAGGCATGGAAATTTCCAGTGGGGTAGGCTGGCTGCTCTTCAGAAGGACATGTGTTAGATAACACAAAACATCCTGCAATGTTCTAGTGTACGTGCTTGGTAAATCCTGCACTTAAGCATCTTTAAGTCAGTCCTGACTTAGACTAAGACTTGGACATGAAAAGTGGAATCAGGTGGTGACTGGGAAGTTGCACATCATCCCTTGGTGTGGTGACTTAGCCAGGTCAAGAGATGTGTATGCAAAAGGCTCCTTTTTTTCATTCTTGCTGGAAAATGACTGCAAAGAGGATTTTCTCTTCTTATATATGACTACTACATGAAATATTTAATATTATATAACAAAAAAAAAATATTTCAGTTGGAGGAGGCCTAAAATGACTATCTAGTCCCACTGCCTGACCAATTCAGGGCTGACCTGAGGGTAAAGCATGTTGTTAAAGGCTTTGTTCAAATGCCTCTTAAGCACAGACAGGTCCGAGGCATCAACCATCTCCCTGAGAAGCCTGTTCCAATGTTTGGTCAGCCTCTCAATATAGAAACCCTTCCTACTGTCCAGTCTAGACCTTCCCTGGTGCAGCATTGAGCCATTGCCACATGTCCTCTCACTGGATACCAGGGAGAAAAGATTTGTAGCTCCCTCTCTGCTTTGCCTGCTACAGAGAGCAGTGAGGTCACCCTCAAAATTGTTAGCATTTTTCTGGTGCTTGCCCCAGTAAATATGGCAGTACAAAGAATCTGCCACAATCTTTTCTTACTAAGGATGTCCAAAAAGCATCGCATTGTGTTTTGGGAGTTTTCAACAAAAGGATTTCAATTAAGGGAATGTAAACAGAATTTATCATGAAATGATAGCACCAAAGGGAATAGCTGTGAACAGACTGGAAGAAAATTTATGTATGTGACATTGTCTGTGCATAACTGGCGCATATTGTAATAATCATTATTTGAATTATTCTTTTCCTTTTTACTCGACAGGCCTATCCATTATGAAAATTGTTATTGTTTCAATGAGAATACAAGTTCTAAGTTTTTGGAACCAAATTATAACTATTGTTGCCAGTTCCTAAAATGCCTGTTGGGCATTGCTATTTTATTCAGTAAATAAAGAGTTTAAAACAATAATTATTATTTGTTAGAATGAACATACTTGAATCAGTTCTTGCCCCTATAGTGCAAGGCCATTCAGTCAGCATTTTTTGTTTCTAGCTTCTACCAACATTTGCCAGCTGAAAATACTTTAGCAGTCAGGATATGAAAATGAGAGATGTCATAAATTCTTGATGAAGGAAAAGTTCATAGAAATAATAAAAATCATAGAATGGTTTGGGTTGTTAGGAACCTTAGAGATGATCTAGTGCCAGCCCCCTGCCATGGCAGGGACACCTTCCACTAGACCAGATTGCTGAAAGCACCAGAAGTAGTTTATTTTGAGCTACTATTATTTTTTCCATCTGTAAGGAACAAATGTGGGATTTGTAACATCCAAAACCACCAGTACTGAAATTAAATGCCAGACCCTTTAAAGCAGGCCAGGCTGCTCTGCAGTTGAGGCCTACCGAATTGCTGGTAATGGATGCTGCTGAAGACAATACTGTAGGTGGTATCAGCTCTTTTAGGTCTAGATAAGGTCCTGTGTGTACCCAGCTGTCCTTGATAGTGGTGGGAACTAGATAGCA
>JACBWW010000020.1:165041-231768 GCA_020086605.1 Lanius collurio
TTTTTAGTGGTAATTAAAAGAGTCCTAGCTGCTCTTTGGTGAAGGTTTTTGATAAAAATTCTAGAAAAGATAATAACAACAAAAAATTTCACAAAACAAACTGGACTCACTTTAATTTTTGCAAAACACAAATGCTTTCAAATCTTCTTCCAAAATATTTTTCATACCTTGGCCTCTTTTAGTGAGGTTAGTCAACTCTGTGTCAACACATCACTTAATTCAGGTTAAACCATTCGCACAGATTGGTACTGTCTCCTTTTTTCGTACTCCAGTAAAAAACAGGGATACAGGAATACAAACAGCTATAGGAAATAGCATATAGCTATAAATACCTGTTGGCCAGCTGCTTGAGATACCTGTGATCAGATACACAAAGCCTAGTCCAGCCTTCTTCAGCTGAAAGCAGATACTTCTCCTACCAGGATTCATTTGTGGATCAGGCAATTCCCTCTGAGATTTGCCTCAGCCCAAGCCTTCTGAAAATGTTTCTCACTAAACATGGAACATTACTAAAAGATTAGTCTTCATTGAGAAGTTTCTGTCATTAATTTCTCATTTGCAGTTTTCTTTCCTTTGCCCACAGTCTGTCTAAATTTGTTTCTAGTTCTGAGCCATTTCCTTCATGTTCACCGTGGAAACACAAGCTCAATATTGTTTTAGTTGAACACAAAATCCTGACACAGTTTCAGCACACTTGAAACTGGGACTCTGCCTCCCTGGCTACATAAGCTGAACTAGAACTGAGAGCCACAAGCCAAGTAATTCAGCAAAGAGCTCTGAGATTTGAGCAAGACACGAAGTCCTTTTTCACTTTTTTGACTTCAAGCATTTTTATCACCCTCATTGCTTTCCCCATCTTGCCAGGGCATTTATATTTTAGATGTTTTCCCACAGAGTTATTTACTGGGTAATGTCTTCATGGAGAACATTTAACTCTAAGTCATAAATGGCGACTTGTTATTTTTATTATTCTGTAAAAGCCTTTTGTCCACTTTGTTTAGCATCACGAGCCTTTGCCTACAGTGAATTCCACTAGCACTACAACCAAAGTATCACAGCCAACAACTCACATTATACATGAACCTTGGATAAGGCTGTGGACTAAGCCATGCAAAGAATCAGCAAGTGGTGCTTTTTCCTCCCTTGCTTGCCAGCATTATTTAAAAGTGATGCCAGAGCATTTTTCACTTAAAACCTATAAATATAGCTCTTTGAACATGTTCTGTTGTTAATTTAAAATTTAAACATTTAATTTAGCTTCCCATTAAAACAAAATCTCACAGGCTCCTCTGAAATGTAACATGCTCTGAGGCAGCTTTCCATTGTGAGGGAGAGTAACAGCTAAATGAAATTTTTTTTCCTCCTAAATTGAGATTTGGAAATTATATTAAATGGCATTGTTCATTGTAGTGAATAAGAAAGAGCACTAAAAGGATAGTTCTGCATTCAATATACTCTGGCAATTTCTGCTTTAAGAGTTTTATTTTCTAAATCACTGAAATGAAAGACAGGATTGCTACTGATTGAAAAATGAGTAGTACCATGCTCTAAGAGCCCATCTCAGTGCCTGCTGAAACCATTGGAAAACTTTACACCAGCAGCCACGTAAAAAGGGATGTTTGTCCTCTGGATCTTGTGAAAATAAACATGAAGAAGGGCACTGAAAACCACTGGAAAAGTCCATGAAGGGGGTGAAGGTCTGTTCATCTCCAAATAGTGCAGGAGGAGCCAGGGAAGTAGGAAATTTAGATGAAGTCCATGAGGCAGAACAGGTTTGCCTTCCTCCTGTGGTGTGCTCTTGTTGCCTTTTCCAGAGCGCTTTTGTTCACCTTCATGAAATATAAATAAACTGCATTGAATAGACTGAGTTGGTTTAGTACTGCAACAGTTCCAAATCCTGCATCTTTTCCCTTTTGAAACAGAGCCATCACAACTTGAACCCCCCAACCTAAATATGATAATAGGAATTTCTTAGATATAGAAGTCTGCTTTCCAAAATGGGTGTTCATTTATGGCTGATATTAATTGCCTAATTTCCCTACTCTCAGAACAATTTAAACATCTATCTTGTGTGCCAAGATACAGTGAATGAGCAACAACTTATGCTTTAATGAGCACAAATGAAATTAAAAACCTACATGCTGCATCTTGTTTCAAATCATATTGTGAGCAGAGACCACGTCTTTCTATCTCAGGAGCCTTTCCACCAACTCAGATCCAGATCCTACTGAATTTGAAATTGCAGTGGTAGCAACTCAAACAAGAAATTGTGTAGGAAATAATAATAATTCTGTATGAAATAAGAATGTGAGACTGTATAACTTCCCAAATAGGACACTGTTTTCTTTAGTATGTAGCTCTTTAGCAAGTACTGGTAAGCAATGAAGCCATGTATCTCTATGTTTTATGTTAAAGAAAAAAATAGGATTCAGTACATTTCTGCTATATCTAGTGTCTTATTTTCAGATTTGAAATGATATGAGAATGTAATTTGTTAAGATGAATTCAACTTAATTGAAGACAACTAAAAAGTTTCTATGTCAGCTACTGTTTCTCACAGAAATGCTTCTTCCATCTGTCCTTCAAAAACAGTTCTTGGAATGATGAAAAAAATTCCTTTCGTTTTTTACTAATTACAGAATTGTATGGCAAGTATTTTGTACAGCCCTGTTTTGCAGCTTTAGCCCAGAGAAGCTGTGGAAAGCCTTTTGACAATGTTCCCCACAGAAATGGGTGAGGAAAATGATCACAGTGACAGTTGTGAGAAAGCTCATCCACCCCAAAATGAATGGAAAACATTCATTGCAAAACAGAAAGGGTCAACTTGGTATCCAACTCAGCTGTAGGTTCAAGAACTCCTACACTTAACTGCTTCCACACAATAGCTGTAAAGATAAATATGACCATTTCCCATTTGTAAATGGAAAAATGAGTTCAGAATCTTTTGTCAATTGTCAGGTTTTGTAGTTGAACCAGTGGCCAGTGGCATGGACATATCTGCTCAGGTTCCTGAGAAGCTGAGCTCAATGCTAAAAGTTGTTTGCACTGTTTAATTTAGAGGTCAAAGTTAATTTAGAGGTCAAAGTATTTTCATCTCTGAGTAAAGTAGGAGAGGGAGGAGGGAGGAGTGGGAATTGGTGGTAGACACTTTTGTGTTTTACAGTCTTTTCTTCTGATACAGACCAGGTTGGTGGTTACAGGAGCATGATGTCTTGAGAATTACTGCTCTGCATGTTGTAATGCTGAATAATTGCTCAGATGGACTAAAAGCATACAAATGTTTACAAATATTTATGTGCATCTGATGTGTAGAACTGAATGTATTTAATCCCAAATATTTTGGAGCACACCACAGCTGTCATTAGCAACGACATTGCTATTCATGCAAAATAATATGTAATTACGCAGTCAAATCTAACCTGCTCATCCTCATGTACAGTTTTCTTCTGCCAAAGAGCTAAAAACTAAATGATATCTCCCCTCTGTTCCAGAGCTGGAAGCACACTGTGTTTTTAAACAGCCATCCATCACAGATCTGGTGAATCCCACTTGCTCAAATTAGCAGAGCACATGACTCGCCGCCTTGAATATAAGCCTCCAGTGGAGGAAGTCCTCATTTGAGAGCAAGTCATGGGCTGAGAAACCCCCTCGGCACAGGGTCGCCTGTGTGACTCCCTCCCGGGGTCACACGCAGGCGGCGGCGGCGCGATGGGCACACCTTTCCCACTCCCCCCAGCAGCTGTCATGGGAATGATCAGCTGCCTATTACATGCATGCATGCACTTCCCTGCCTCAGAGCACACAGCCATAATATGCTCTGCTCACAGGGAAAAATTTATATCCCCAGTTTGGCGCAGAAGGGCAGTACCCCCTTGCCAGGCAGCCCCTGCAACCGCCAGGCAATTAATTGAGTAATTTTCCCTGCTTTGTTGAGGGCAGTGGGGAGGGAAGGACAAAATCTGCACCATTGGTAGCAAATTTATTGCAGGATGAATTAAGCACAACCAGCCCTCAGGGATTACCATGTTCACATGAGCGTCAAAAACCAGGGTCCACCAGGCTCCCTAGTCATCCCAAGTAGTGGAGAAAAGCATTTTATGCACAAGCTACTTCTTCAGAGTAGCAAAATGTCTCATATCCCTCTTCTTCCCTCCCCCCCCATGACCTCCCTAGCACTAACTCATGCCATATAAAGAGGACAGGCCTTTAGGTGTAGTGTTTTGTGAAGCAGAGCTATTAGGAGGATGCAGCATGCACAGAGTCCTCCAATAAGAAACTATAATTGTATAAAAAATAGTTTGAATGGGAACTGATTTGGAAAACAGTGAAAGAGACTATTCCTTCCCTCTGAAAACTGAGATATCCTGTCTACAAAACTTTGAAAAAAATGCCTTTTTACAAAGCAGTGCTGCCTAGCTTAAATCAAAAACATATATAGGTGTACAGTAATACAGATCTGCCCTCCAAAGGACATGATCTGAACACAAAAAGAGGAGATCAAAGTAATCTGCTGGGCATATCCAGTGGCAGGCACAGATCCTGCCAGGTATCTTCTGTCATAAAGTGTACTGGATGCTGACCATACATCACTGGTTAAGGCCTATAAACTATCTTTAGTGTAGGAAATTGAGCAGAACATGTTTAAACTGCAAAACCAGATGATATTATTGATACTAAAAGCTTTGTTTCCACAATCTAAGTATTTTTATTTTCTTTTTTTTTTTTTTGAAAGCAGAGTCATCTTGTTGCCCTTTAAAGTATGTACCTGGCACTTATTGGTAGTAGAACTTTGACCTTTTCAGTGATACATAATAATTCAATTTACCATCCTATGTTCACCATTTAATTTAAATTGTTTATTTAAACACCAACATGAGAACTGTCCATTATCAATTGACAGCCTTCTCTTTACATATATAATTTTATAATCAAGCAAACCTTCCTGGGTCCTGCTCATGTATTTCAATTGACTTCAGAAGAATGTTAATAATTTCCCTTACCAGAGACCTGGTTTTCCTGACATGCTCTAGCTCCAAAAAGCTGTGAGGCAAAGAGAAAGCAAAAGCTTATCAGTTCTATACTGTCCTCACAGTTCATTTCCACAAGACTGGAATTGATACAACCTGCTTTTCCAGGGAAAATGAGAAAAATATGTGGATGCTACATGACAGTTGATAAAGATGTGAAGTGCAGCTTTAAATTTTCAGTTTAAGATAATATCATGTTTGTTTTTTGGAGATGAAGTGAATAAATTATGGAGTGCCTGACTATTTTTGCACACTCTAGTCTTAACGATTGAAATCTCATTTCTGAAGATTACAGTGATTGTCAAGAGCTCTGAGTTAGCAAAACATGATGCTCCTCCACTAAAAGGGCTCAAATTTGATGAGAAAGGAAAATTTGTGATCTTGGCTTCCCTCGTTTTTTGCTGAGATGAATGAGCAGAGAAGCAATCTTGGAGCCCAGAGAAACATGTGGTTTCTGTCCACCACAATAAGTGACAGACCACTCATGGCCTGTCCTTACCACCTTTAAAATGTGAAGGTTTTGACTTTGGTTCAAATGAATCTGAATTTGTAGGAGGGTTTTTATTCCTTTTCTTCCACCAGTTGCTCAAAAGCAGTTGGCAAATTCTACTGTTGCAGCAAAGCAATATGGGCCTACATGTTTTGGGGTTGGATCTTGGATCCAGGAACTTAGCCAGGTGTTTGGAATTATTGTTTGTGTAACAGGCACTGCTGATGTGTGGGGTGCATTTTGATAAGACCTCAGTTGATTTTTTTTCTTAGGAAACAAGTAGGGTTATTGCTTATGGGACAACAGGAAGTTTTGGCTGGTTGGAAGTTTCTTCAAGTCCCTCAGGTCTGCATAGCAGTTCCAGAACCAGGGCAGGACACTCTCAAAAGGATCACTGGCCACAATTATAAATGAACAGCCCATTCTTGGTGATTCCTCAGTTCACATCTTGCTCTGCAGAATCTGGGGGCTGACTGCATGCAACTTGGCAAAGCCAGTCTGCTGCAACATCCTTCTGCCCAAGTGGGAAAGGGAAAAATGGGAAACAGCAAGAAAAGATTTTGGAAATCAATTTCAGCCAGACCTTTTTTGGTGCTCTCAGCACTCTTGTGCTCTGATTCAGGGAAAGTAAATCAAGCAAACCCCCAAACCCTCCCAAAGCATTCCAAGAAGGGACAACACTTCAGCATCCACAAGCTGTCTCTCGATGGACAGTGATCTCTAAGAAGATAAATAATAGATAGACCATGGCTGTGTCTTGTTTGGTTTCCTGCTTTTGCCCTCTCATGCATAGGGCCAAAGACTTTGGCACAGCATAACATTTCCATTCCTGTTCCTGGTCTTGAAGAAATCATAGGTTCCCTTGAAGTAATAATTGTTTCCATAGAAAATCCCCACATGCAGACCAAGTACCTGGTGTTGTCAAGGCACAGAAAAACTTCAAATATATGCAACTGAAACTCAATCTTTATTCAGTAAATACACTGGAAAATATTGACACAAGTATTAATGATTATTTTGAAGACTATCCAGAAAGCAAAAAACCCCATAACTTTAATTTTTTTTCCCAGACCTCTTACATGGGGAGGAAGATATATGACAGTTGTATTTTATTTAGAAAGACCCTTACCTAGCCTCAACCCCAAACAGCCTCACATGGCACAGAGGTCTTGACTCCATTTATAAAAACTTTTAAATTCTGCTAATGTGTCTAAACAAAATATTGTAAGCAGTTTCCAAGTTTGGGTCCAGGGCCACAAGTTTGAGGTCCCATGAATTGATTCCAGGCTGCAAAATATAATTTGGGGCTTGGACTCTGTGATATTAAAAAAGGAACTTATTACAGAATTTACACCTGGACCTACAATCTCTTTTTGAATCTATCTCTCCTCTCCCCCATTTCTAAAATTTTGAAGGAAAAAGAAAAAAAAAAATTATAGTTTACAGTATAATTTGGGGAGATTTGACCCCAAATGACCTTTGCTGGGAACTGTTAAAGAACAAATAGGGCAGAAAGGAAGAAATGGCTTTTGCACAAAAATGGTGACACTGTGCTAAGATTCATGGATTGGAAAGAGCATTTTGAAAGTCCAGGCAAAAATGTGACAAGAAGCCAGTTTAAATACAAGCACATAGGTGTGATATGTTCTGAGGGCCAGGTGTGACTTGGGAGCCTGGCAGCTTTGTGCACATTGTAACTTTGACATCAAGGATGAAGAGAGACAGGTTAACAAAGATTACTGATAATAAAGTCATGAAAAGGTATGGCTCAGAGTGTTATTGCTCTTATGAGACACAAGGAGCAAATGTGCTATGAAGGGTTACTTGTGTAAAAGGCAAGTGCATTGTTTGTGGCATAGCCATGAGCAGTTTACAAATGCACTTATTTTGTCTTGGTACATCTCTCCTTGTGAGCATTTACCTTGTATCAACCAGCTCTGAACAATGCTCCATCCGCCTGCTTTTACGTAGGAGGAAGAGGTTAAAAGATAGAAAACAATAACCAGTTTCTCCTCTTTTTCTGTAGTTGGTGGCTGCTGTTATAATTTGACAAAGAGGTTTTAAGCACAAACATAACCTCCAGGATCATGAAGAAAAATACTCTTGTGCGAAAGTGTATGTGCCAGCCATCAATTTTTAAAACCCAGATCCTTTGTTTATAGCCAGGCCAAGCAGTACTGACATCAGCACGACTCCACAGGCAGAAAACCAGTGCAAATTCAGCTTTACAAATCCTCATTTTCTTTGCCAGTTACAGAAAAATGACTTATTATCCACTGTTGTTACTTTCTTGAAAAAGTCCCTGCTGGGATAAGGGCATGAGAAGTTGAAGGTACATCTGAGAGGAACATCTGTTTCTCATGGTAATATTTCCCACATAAAACATGATCAAAATTTTTGCTGTATATATGCATGTGTCCAGTGTATGCAGTCTCACTTTCCCTCTGAGTAGCCCTCCTCTGCTCTTGTCTGTGTTCAAACAGGCCCTTTCAGCAAGGGAGGGCTTTGTCTTACCTAGCCATTAGTTTGAAAAGTTAGGTGTCAGACTTAAGGGAGTGGTTTAGGCTCCCTTTGCAGTCAATGGACCAAAAATAATTGCCTAGGAGATGGTGGAAGAGTTGTTCTCTGCCGGTGATTTCACTGACTGCAGAGGGAGTTTAGATAACCTGCAATGTACACAGCAGGCAGCCAAGAACAGCAAAGCTCTCCTCAGAGAGGCCGGGCTGGCGTTGTGCTTTATCGTACAAATAACAAGTGCATGCAGACCAGGAAAGCTGCTTGCTGCAGCTCTTCTCTGTGCCTTGAGTGTAGCCTCAAAAAAGAGCTAAAAATTGAGTACGTTAAAGCAAAAAAAATGAATACATTAAGATATTTGACTATACTATACCTCCTTTTTGATATCTACAGAGGAAAAAAATTCCATGCAGGAACTCAGCACTTCTGAACAACAAATCAATGTGATTACACAGAAGCTTTAAAAGTCTCTAAAATATACATCATCTCTTTGGGCATCATGTGGGAACTCACACATGTTCCAATTTTTACAATACTACCTGCCTTGTATGTTTTGCTTACCTTTATATTCTACCTCCTTTTACATACTTATGCATAACCTGTACATTTCACTTACTTATGCCCAACTTACAACTTATACATCTTACTCACTATCTTATACTGCTTATGCATGTTACTCTACTTATACACTTTACTCTATTTTACCTAATACAGTACATACATATTTTACTTACTTAAACTTTTCACTTACCTAACACAGTACTTATACATTTTACCAACTTATCCATAATACAGCATGCATACATTTTGTAACTGGAATGCATGAGATTACCCCTTGCTTGATTAGGCCCCCTTCTTTGCCCAAGAGCTCTGTACACACTCCTCAGAAAAGAAGACTGCTTTTAGTCCTGTAAAGCACAGTCCTCTTTCATTTATTCCTTTCTGTCTTGGTACTTAGTTTTTCAGTTTCTTCTTTCCCAATTCAGCACAGTTTACCTTTCAGCCCTTGATGCTCCAGATCCAGACAAGCAGAGTCAAGATAAGGGCAGCAACAAAACCCAGCCAGTGATCAGCAGCCAAGTTAGTCCAGGAAATCCAAACAACCACACAGCAAAGGAAATGGCCCAGATACAAACCCACCACACCTCTCCTCCTTCTTTTTCTTCTGACTGGGCTTAAAAACCCTCCAGGAGCTGATCTGCTGCAGCTGAATTTGGACAGCCAGGTGAAGCTGGTGAGGGTAATTCCAGCCTGGTCTCACTCTGAGGGCTCCAATAGGAATAACTACAGATGGTTTGGCTGGGGCACACTGTCATGATTCAAAACACCTTACAGCAATCCTGTTTAAATAATGAAAAGCTATTTAAAGCTGAACACATAAGAAAATACAATTCATTTAATAAGTACTGCAGTGGTTTTATTATAGTAGATAATCCAAAGTCCAGAATGCTGCAGTTAGAATAAGAATATACACCTCTACTACTACATGTAATTTCCAGTGCTATTTGAGTATATATTACATATTTGTAAATCAATATAGCATTACACATATATATGTAACTAAATATGTATATCCTTAGGCAAAGAGTTGATTGATCAAGCAGTGTGATAATCATGAGGGAATGGGTTCCAGAAGGTCACAGTGTGGTGCATTTTTAATTGGTCTGTGTTAATGAAATAGCACAGAGCTATAAAACACCAAGATGTTTGTCCTTGTCCTGGTCTGTGTACCCTGTGTGAGGCTGCTGGACACTCTGCAGTGGGACCACAGGTAGGTCAGGCAGTAGGATTAGCAATGTGCAGTGTTTGCCTGATTGGGCTGGGACATTTGGATGCCCCCGGGGTAAACAACCCCCAGGTGTGCAGAACAAGGCTCTAAGGTCTGCTTTCAGTGCTGGAGGTTGGAGTGAGCCTGTTGATTGCAGTGCACAAAGAATCAGGTTCCAGGATCAGGTGAGGAGCACAGGCTCTAAATTTTAGTGTGATAGAGTGCACCAAGGAGAAAGAACCCAACAACTCAGTGTACTCAATACGACTGCGTGTATTTGGCTTCCTTTGGCAGGCTGCTTTTTCATGCTTCAGGAATTCCAGTTCTTTATACATTCCATTCCATTTTACATGATCTTAAATTCCTTTCTGGCTGTCTTCTAGTTTTATAATGCAAAGCAATGTCGGGTGACTGTATGTTTCACATCACTAAGTATATTTCATTTGACACTTCTTTTTCTCTGCAGTTCCTTAGATGCCTTAACATGTTGCTTTCTCCCTCCTGGTGTTCTCTGCTTAATGCTCTTTTCTGCTCCTTCCTGGAGCTTCCTTAATTGATGCATTTGGCTATTTGTTGCATTAAGAAAAAAGAGCTTTGACTTACCAATTTAAAACACTTCCATTGTCTCATGTTGTTGGTTATTGTCCACTGCTTTCTTTCCTCAAAGATAAAGGGAGTAAAATTAAAATGTGTCCCTTTTTCAGACACTAATGTGATTTCCTTAAGCATGGCCATTCTGCATAAGCTTTCTCAGGGGTCACCACCAGCTTCAAAGGATTTTTTAATAAGCACAGAAAAAAGAAATCCTGTCTGGGTTCAGTTCCTGTCATGTTGGAAAAAGATGTGACCAGTGTTGGATTCAGGAAGTAATATTTGCTTTTAGATTAAAGATATGTTTAGATTGGAAGTAATTTCTCTTTCACCCGTGAATAGTGGGAAACAAACACCACTGCTACTGTGAGTTATTTGGAAGATGTCTGAATTTGAGCAAAGTCTGAGGAAAAAACCATTCAGTTAATGACTGGACTCTTCCAAACCTACTAATAATCAGCATTATTCATAACAAACATTAAACCTTTTAAAAAAAGCAATAGTTTCCTCAAGCATCTGGAGGATGGCTCTCCCAGACAGATTGCAGTGGAGGAGCAGCAGATGAAATTGGAGCCTGAGCCTGCTCTAAACCTGCAATCTTGAGATGCAGACAAGCAGTGGGAACTTGCCCAAAAATGTGAATTAGCCACGGCTAAAAATCCTAGACAGGATTGCCTGTGCCTGGTGGGAACTCCACAGGCATGTGTCCCCAGCCCCAGCAAGGAGCCCCACAGGGATGAGGAAAAGAAGGAGATAGGGGAGCTAAGACAGTGCTGCAGCAAACAGCCTTTTCATTTATCTCAGCTGGTTAAAAGGAGGGAATATAAAAAACCCACAAAACCCAAACAAGCCCACCCTGCTTCTCCTGAGTGGGTGTGCTGCTGTGTGTGGGCACAGATGGGATGGAGCAGATTTGCCTCCCACCCCAGTGAATCCTCCATCACAAGATGCAGCTACAAAACTGCCTGTGCACCAGGATCCTGCCCTGGGACACGCAGAGGCTGGGGTTGGCTGGGCACTGCAAGGCTGAGGGAAAGCAGGTTTTGGGGAGCCCCAGCTTCAGTCCAGGCTGGGGTGAGCTGGCAGCTACATCCCAGGGGAAGGAGATGAGGTCACAGTCAGGAAGGGCTCAGGCAGAGCTGGGTCATGGGCACTGCTCCTCTCAGACTTGCAATACACACTTCAGACAACACCAAGGCCAGGTTTTCCTCTTCAGCCAGCCCTAGAGAGCTGCAGATCTGGACTGAATTCCTGCAAGGACTTCGTGCCTGCAGGCACACACTGACCCCTGCACAGGCAAACCTGGGCTGGGGGATGCTGAGGATGCCCCATGACACCCTGCAAACAGAGGGGTGGGGATTGTCAAAGGACAGCACTGTGACAGCAGGAGCTCTTCCTGGGTGGGTTTGGTAGCTTTGCTGTGTGTGCTTTTTCCCCTCTACCTTATCATTTACTGCTGTATTTTCTTTAATATAATCCTCACCTTTCTGTTTCATGGGGCTGTGAAGCCAACGGGCCCATAGCTGCTGTAGATGAGTGTACCCAGCCTGTCCAGAGGGAGTGTACACAGGAAAAATTCCCAAATGCCTCTCCTATGGCTGCTTCAGTTTGCAGAAATCCCCCACAAAATCCAAGAATGCTTTTGGAAAATAACAGAAACAAATTTTAAACTACTACTTTTATTCCTCAGTTCTGAGTTTTAATTGTACTCACATATCTATATGCAGTCTTTCTTAACAAAAATCCCTTGTGGGTCAGTTCTCCTTGTTTGGTCCTTCAGAGACTCAAAGATTTCTCTCTAAGTTCTTAAACAGGACTCAATACCTTATTCTACCCATTTTAAAGATACTTTTCTGATTGTCTTTGTAGATCAACACAATTTAAGCTGTTTTAGGTGATGATTGGTCAATACTAGATTATTTTGCTTATAATATGAAATAGGAATACACTGTCCTATCTATATGTATGATACTGGGAGATCTTCAGTTAAATTTGCTTGTCTGTTGGGACTGCTCTTCTGTTACTGTGATTTTTTGCTGTTTAAGGAAGAGAACAAATGCCATTTGCCCATTTAACTTTAAGGATAAAAGAAAGGAAAGCTGTGTTCATATGTTAATAGTGACATTATATTCAAGTACTTCAGATGCAGAAAAGATGTCTCTGCAATATGTTTGTACAATCTCATATGGATTGCTTGAAAATATTAATAGCTTGCATTTAAAACATATACCTGAACTCCTGCAGCATGAAATCATCCTCCAGAAAACTATAAGGCACTATTTACATGCTTAAGTTAGATTTTCAATCTCATTTCTAGGTTTTTCTAACATTAACGTCAACCCCATGTCACTTACATTGTCCATTTATATTTTAATTTATTGTCTGCATATCAAATGTGTAATGTGTAGCTGGACTCAGCACAACATTTTCTATGAGAGGCATAGGGAACTACTAGCCAATAAGAAATACATCTGTCTTTGGTGTAACAGAACTTTTTCGAAGACAGAGAAATTGCTGTGGTAATTAAACCTGAGACTCAGAAAAGGACAGAATTTCTGCAGGAATATTAAACTTTGCTCAAGGACTGGGATCCCAGTGAGAGAGTTATTTAATGGCTAAAAATCTATTGTATATTACTGAAATATTTAAGAAAAGGTGCAGGAAATTATTTGCAGCTGTTAGTTGGTGACTCTGTCCAGGTATTAGACAATCTCTTACACTCCAGCTTAGGAATCTGTCATATTTTTGCTTACAGTAAACTGAATCCTGAGCAGATGAACGTGCTAAACTCTCTGCCCTGGCGCTTCCCTACAAAAGGCTTTTAAATTAAAGTAAGCATTCATTTTAACAGAGAGGTTATGTTTTCCCTTGAGGTTTCTAACACTGTTCACTTTCATTGCTGAGGATGTTTCCGCCTTCGTGATAAAAGCTTTATTTTTTGTTATCCTTGCAGCCCTTGTTAGATTGAATAAGTCAAGGTGCTACTGCCTTTGTGTCGCTGAAGGGCCCAATCCCACGGCCCTCGCGCCCGGCTGCGAGAGGCACTCGGAGAGCTGGGGCTTGCAGGGGGGCACAGGTAAAATGAGAGAGAACTAAATGGAAAAGACAAGTGGTTTATTTGTCTGCAGTTTGTTCCTTGTCACCTAGAGCTTCCTCCTAGTGAATGGATGGGTTTCTTTTTAAAGCAACAAAGGCTCCTCTGGAAAAACCGAAATACTTGCTCAGTTTTACTCACTAATTTAGTATGCAAGAAATGTTAGTTTCTTCTCTCAAACACCAGCAGACAGATGGCAGAAAAAATATAGTAAACTCTGGACTCCCACTGAAAGCTGACCTAGTCTCACCCCTGGCTTTATTGTTTTTCTTTCATAATTAGCTTTTGCTCAGCTTTGTCATTTTCATAAGCCTCGATATTCTTCAATTAACAAAACAGAACAAGAACAACAAGAGCTTAGGCAGCTCATGAGGTCACTTCTTGCAGGGGCTGGATTATGGCACCAAAAGAAGCCTGAAAAGCATGTATTGATCCAGTCTGACAGTTCCTGCCACATTAAGCCTCACCACAGCTGTGATATAAAGGCGCTTAGAGCTGTTATCATAAATACCATCCACTATCTTTAAAGATCATCAAAATTGCTTCACATTGTATAAGAGTTATTGTCATATAATTTGTTCAATGCATTTTAACAGCATAAATTGGTTTAGCATTTTAATACTAGCTTAAAGGTCAAATGCAGATAATTTAAACTAACATTTATCCTATGAAAGTTATCATATAAGCTCAATTTACTGAATGTGTGGAATGAAAAACAGTCATCTTTATTATTTTGTTCATTTATCCGATATCTAAATATAGCCATTTTTTAAAATGTTAGGGCAATCCCATTTAAGATGTGAAAGAACATATTTGAGATTATTTGTCAATGTCTCTAATATTTAGGATATGATCCTATAGCAAAATAATGTGTTATATTTTGCTCTGTAGAAAGGGGATTAGAAGAGAAGAACATTTATTATGATAAAAAATGGAAATTACAGCTACAGCTTTCATGATGAACTGAAGCTATTAGGAAGAAACATATCTATGGATCTCAACTCTGCCCACAGCTGGGTGTCTGCTCATCTGTAATCCTGCTGTGCATAGAAAACTCCCTTCCAACTTGTGGCTCATTGAACCAATAAAAGATGGAAGATAAATGCCTGTTTCAGAGACAGAAATAAATTAGTGATCATATGGGTGGAAGGCAATAGAGTCAATAACATCAGCAAAGACAAGTAGGCCAAGCCTTGTTGTAAAACACACTTTCCCAAGGGGGACTACTGGAGTTTTTCTGCTGTAGGCAAGGATTGCAAGACACTGGTATGACCTGCAATAAACTGTTCAATCAGCAGAGCTGGAACAGTAATCAGGTCCCAGAGGAAACTCATGTTCCCACCCTGAATGCGGCTGGGGAAGAGTCAGTGGCCTGCTGGTCACAGTTTTAGGCGGGATGGGATAGACCCAGACCACATCTCATGAGACTGATCTGAAGCACAGTCAAACCTAACACTTGGGCTGTTCAGGGGCTCATCTGAGATGGGGTTTGTTTGTTCCAGAGTATTTTTCAAACAGCTGTGTAAACAAGTGTTTGGAGGAGCAGAGGCTGTGGCAGAGGTTTCCAGCATGGTAACAGACTTCTCTATTTATCAAGTGGCAGAGATAATTTCTCAAATGAGTTAGTCATCTACATCCCAATGTTTTGTACTTTGTACTCAGGCCAAAGAGAGAAAAACAGCAAGGAAAAAACACACTTGTTAACTTTCATATAACTTCTGAAGCCAATAGAAGTTTCTTGGATCATTCTGACTGTATCTTATTTGGTTGGGGTTTCTAGAATCAAGATATCTGCCCAGTGCTTGTCCACAGCTACAGTGTCATTTATTTTGCAGGACTAATAGATTTTTGCTGGGGCTTGAGCTGGTATCCCCAGAGCTCTCTACAGCCTCATGGTACCCCTCTGTCCATCTCATCCTCCCTGGAAGTCTGCCCCAGGCTGCAGGAGCTGCCTCCTGGGGTCTGCCAAACTCCTGCCCTCTCACTCCTTGGTGGATAGCAAGAAGCATGTGCAGTATTCAGAGCACTAACATCTATCCATGTTGAAGTGGGAGAAATACTGAAACTAGACCCTTGGAGAAGTGTAAGGAAACAGCAAAGCCCAGTGAGGATGCCCTGACCACTCATTCAACATCCAGGGATTTGCAGCAGCGGACCTTTCCCAGCCAGAGGTGTTCCTCAGGCAGATGCCAAGGGTAAGGACATGAGTGCTGGGCACAGGATGGAGGGGTTAGCACCAATGCATTATTTGGAAGGCTCCCTTGTTTCCTGTTTTGTCTGGTTAGCCCTAATTTCATTCAATCTGCATGGAGACTTTTATTTTTGTTCCAATCTTTTTCCTTCAATGTTTGACCAGTCTAATCTGATGAGACAACTCCTAATCTAGTCTTAACTCTTCCATGTTTTTTCAAGCCTGATGTTTGTGAGCATTTCTAACAAGCTTCTAACTGTACAAATTAGCTAGCTTAATAAGCATTATAAAGGAGCATAACTGTCTGCATTACCAGAGGTCTTGCTGGTTACGATATTGTGAGATGAAATATTGAGTGCATGAATCATTTGTAATAACAAAATTGACTTATTATGTTATTCATGAATAGTCCAGAAAACAAATGTTATGTCAAACAGTTGTATAATTGAAATTCTTTAGACATTTTTCTACTTCTTTTTGGTATTTTTCCTCTGGAGACACAGGGGTAGAAGGAATCAGTTCCTTTTTTGTTAGGGGTTCTTTTCCCCCATTTATTAGAGAAAAAGGAAGCTTGGAAAAATGCAAAACCATTGTCACTTTAAAAGAAGCTCCCAATTTTAGATTTTGGTCTTAGTGACAAAAAAAAACCAAAAAAAAATAGCACTTTTACCTCTTTATCTAGAAGTAATAACAGAAGGATTGAAGAATTTTATTTCATTGGAAAAAATAATTTAAAATACTGTTCCCCTTTTTTATTGTCAGTGGAAACTTCTGGTGTTGTTCATTCAGTGGGACTCACAGAAGCAGCAGTTTGTAAAATTTGCTGATAATACTCCACACTTTGGCAAAATACCCCTGCTTTCCTCTAGGTTATGGTTCATTTTAAGATGTGAAGAGGAGTCTATGTCACCTGTTTGAGCAGAATCACAAGAGAGTCTCTGAATCACCCATGAATTTCACTGTTTTGTTGCACTCCAGAAGGCGTGTTGGGAGCGACATAGCCTGTACTAGGGTTACCATGATCACCTCATTTTACCAACAGCTGATAGAAAAAAACACACTTGATCTCTTGAGAAAGAAAAAATAGCTGGAAGCTTAAGAATTACTGTTTGGGTTTTTTTTTTTTTTTACTTGTTTTGAGGGTTTTTTTGTGCAAACAATGTTATCACTTAAATGAAAGGCAAAATTAACTTTTTTATTACCATTTTTCCTCCTGTATCTCAGAAATAGTATGATTCATGAAATCACCAGAATTATGCAGAGGAGAGAATTATGAGATGCAAACTGGGATGCCAAATCCTAGCCTCCTTTTCATCTGTAGGAAGCTTCTGTAAGAAGTTAATGAACTTTACTAGAGTTAATCTGATCACTGAGATCTAGAAGAGCTCTGTCTTTAGAACACAAAATCAGCCTTGTAAATAGCAGATACTGAGAACAATTTGAAGTGGTTTCTGTATTAACAGACATCATGTCTTTTATTTAGAAACACTACTTACTGGTCTAGATGTGTCACCATCACTGTATTGCCATCATTGCAATGGTAATCCTACAAAGAACTTGTCATATGAAATCACTAAGGAGTTTCAATTTTTCTGGTAGGATATGATCATACTATTTGGACTTCAGAACATGAGAAAATCAGAAGAAATGGCCCACTGGAGAGGTGAATTCGCCCATGTCCTTTCTTCCTCCTTCTCAATGGTTGTTCAGAACCGGGGGAGACAGCCTATTGAACTTACAGAAGTGCCAAATGTTGCTCACACAGACCTTAAAATTTCAACCAGAGTGTACCTTATAGCTCACTGTCACATTGGTTCCAGAACCACTGAATTGCCAAGGTTGGAAGGGATGTCTGGAGATCACCTGGTCCAACTATTCTGCCCAAGCAAGAAACTAATCTAAACAATGAAATTATTTGGAAATTTGGAAAGCTTATGAAAGTCAGCTGCATTAATTACTGTTAGAAACCAGGTGAAAATAGCCCATGTGCAAGCAGAGATTTAACAAACCTTTTAAACCTTGTATCTTTCTTTATAATACCCATAAGGTGTAAAAACAAATGAACCTTTCCCGTTTTCACTCATCCCATGCCTTAGAAATGCCCGTGTGTGCACACAGATCCCCACAGCAGTTCCCTGAGACAGAATCCAGCTCTGACCATCTACACACGTTCTTACCTACCCCACATATGTTGAGCTGTCACATTGCCTACGGCACAGCCCGGCAGGCAGGGATGAGAGATAGACAGGGAATGCTTTGAAGCTACCCTGTCAGTGCCTGAGACTGAAGGATTATCCAACTGTTCTCAATAGTGCTACCAGCTGCAATGTATTCTCACTTAGACATTCTTGAAAGCAAAGGGGTCTGGTCATCTGGAAAGGTGAAATATCCCATCATTTTACACTCTCACTGAGGGGACAGTGAGACTGTGATTGATATGAAAAGACTCCTAAATGAGAGGTCCCTGATAATCTTTTTGGCTCATTTTTTGGTGCGTTTTTAATTTTTTTCCCTCAACTTTATGATGAATGAATGTCAGAGTTTTATAACAAAGACCTCTGTACAAGTTGGTCATATTTCAAGCATTACAGGGTACCATAGTTTGGCTGGAAAAATGAGATTTAGTTAATAATCTGGAAGTTGTTGTTTTATTGCATTTACTATCTAAATTCTTCATGAGCAATAGAAATTTCTCATGAAATTCCAAATTTGATTTGGAATTTATCTTCAGCTTTTTAAGAGTAAAAGGAACAGACCAGAGTGGGCTATTTACTCAAAAAAATTATTGCAAAGGAAAGTGATTGTCATTGGAGATATTGCCACCTGAGAAAAAAAATACAGCAATATGAATAAATTTTTCCCTTTCTAAGGTTTGTGTCAAGGTCAAAGTCATTTAAACAATGTGTTTGGGATTAAAATACACTATTTTAATACAGAAAAGAGAGTTGACCCAGAGTGAAGCTCAGAGTCATGGATCCCTCACACAAAAGACATTCAGACTCTTCACTCCTCCTTCCTCTTGCAACACTTTCTCAAGCACTTCCTGAGCACTTCTTATGCTGCTTCCTTGAGCTATTTCAATATTTATTCTGCATCAGCCTTTGCTTTCTTCACATCCTCCTTCTGACACCTTTCCTCTGTCCAAATCTTTGGCTCAAGATCTTATACCGAATAAATGATAAAAGGTAAAAAAAAATATACAGGAGGAGACACTAACTGCAAGCACAGAGTGAATGTAATGTGTGTGTGTGTGTTACAAAATTGGTGACCTCAGGAAATGATTTTGTGTAATCCTTGACCTCTCCTTTGCTATTATAGTCATGCTTGTTTCTGTCCTGGATGTTAAATCATGACTGCCACATACAAGACAGTAAGACAATTTAATTACTGTTTTTACTCATTCAGATCCTTTTATTCTGGCTCACATTTACAGGGATGATATTGTATCATTGCTCCCTCTGACACAAATACTCCATTCTGACACAAGTGTCTGTCCACAGAGCAATAACCTAAGCCTGAGGCCCTGGAAGTCAGCCTTGCAGGGAAGGAGAAACCAGTGGCACCATGTCAGGGTATATTCTAAGTATAAATTATTTTGTTTACATACATAAACCAGGCCTGGTGGTAGAAGTGGTAAAATAACACTTTTTTCCAGGCAATTATTTCTTTAAGGAATATTTGCTTAACAGCCATGTTTGGCTGTCAGAGAATAATTATCCTAATAATAATACTTAATCAGAGAGGAATGGACATAGTATATACCAATGTCCTCTAGCTTTTTTCAGACTCTTATTCTAAAAAAGTAATTTTATGTATCATCTCAAACTGAAATTTTGCACACGTGTCAGGAACTTGAAAAGCTAAATGTAAAAGTAGCAGCTAAAAACACTTACCATAATAATATTTTCTTCTTTATCCAATATTCCAGTGCATTTCTTGCTTGTCATTACTTCAAACTATTGGACTTTGACCCTCCTTTGAAGTCTGTGGCATATGCTGAAAATTAAGCAAGTTCTTAAGTGTTTAAAGGATTGGTTTCACTTAGAATAGCCAGTACATTTAACTTCCAGCACTAATTCTAAACTTCTGTCTTCAGCAAACTTTTTCTCTAGATGACACTGAGTGCTCCCATGCTGTATGTCTGTGACTTTTTGCAGTCAGTTATGTACCCTATGTTTTCCCAAAGTGGCTTGTGATTAAAGCACATGGCAGTGCAAAGCCATGGCACAAAAAGTGGTACCATCTTGAGCTGCCAAGCATTTTGAGGAGCACAAAGACCAAGGCATAAAGCAAATTACAGCTTTGGTCTGATAATAAATGAGCATGATTAGCCAAGAACTAATATATGTGGATTAACACTTAAAAGTTTTCTTACAAGTAAGTGACAGGGTTCAAGATTTGTGATCCAAATTCTTGGCAGATTTGGAAATCATAGCCTGAACACAGTGCAGTGGAGATTGGGATCATTTAGCAACTCATTGTGTCCGAGTTTCTTTGGCAGAGTGATAATGGCTGTTCTCCATTCCCTAACCAGCCTGGCCCTCTGAGAGCTCACAGAGTTTTTGTAGGAGTATTTCTTTACCTGCTGAGTAAAGATGCAGATGGGAGCCCACTTCCTTGCTCTGATGCATTTCTGCTCAGCTGAGATCCTGCTATAGAAATCACTGAGGGTATGGGGTAGAGGATGAAGCAGCAGACAGTCTGCATGATTACTTACATACATTTTCTCACATGATTACTTACATACATGTTCTCAGGAATAAGCAGAAAGGATGAGTGTTGCTCCCTTTAATGTCACTTCCATCTCTTTGGTACAGAAGAGAGATTGAGCTTCAATTGGACTTTGGCCAAACTGGCAGAAGAGGATTGGAGGGTCCCTTATTCCCTGTGCTCAGGGATTTTTTCCATACTTCCAAATGGAAGACCTAAACTACAAGTTGTAAACTCACTTTTCCAGTGTGATGCATCCTCCTCCTTGGATTAACACAATAACCATACAGAGACTTTGCAGCTGTCTTTAGGGCCAGAGAGTTCAGTTTTATGGAACTTGTGGGGAAGTCTGAAATCTGTTTGTCCAGGTGTAAGTTGACATTTGTACAGTATAAATACACGTGACATAACACTCAAACCCTGTTCTACAGGTATATCCCATTTTAAATGACACTGTTTTCCTCCATGAAGTCACACACCAGCTGAGGCAGACAGTGGGTCATAAATAAAGAGTTGCAGCTCAACATGCTGGATGTCCTAAGCAGAATACAATATTTTGCAATACAATGATTGCAAAATCCTTAAATCCTTTCCTAACATTTAGACTGCAATTATCCCACAAACAATGGGATTGCTATCGTGATAGATATTGGGCATTGCTTAGTTACCTACATGATCATCACTTAGAATCAGAGAATCAATTAGGCTGCAAAAGAACTGACCTTTAAGATCAAATCCAGCCTTTGGACCAATTACCACCTTGTCAACTAGTCCATGGCACTGAGTTTTTCCTTAACACACCTCCAGGGACAGTGACCTCACCACCTCCTTGGGCAGCCCATGCCAATGTCTAATCACCCTTTCTATGAACAATTTCATCCTAAAGTCCAACCTAAACCTCTCTTTGTGGAGCTTAGGACTGCGTCCTCTCAACCGTTTCTGGTTGCCTGGCAGATAGATAGACATAAAACAGTTATTCTCCTAAAAAATCAACTGAAAATGCATAGCAAATTTCTTGCTCTTGCTGCACGGCAGGGTTTGAAGAAAACCTAAAATCTAAGAGCTTTTCCTCACTTGATAACCCTAAGTCAGCCTGAAGCGTCAAGTAACAATTCTGGGTACAGATGAGAAATATCTGCTTTTGGAGACAACATGCACAGAGGAGCAGAGTGGTTGGTGCCACACCTTGAGGTCTTTCACTTTGTGTCCTGAGGGACTGCTAATGACTTATGCTGAAGCTTGTGAAATGAAAATGTCTTAGACAATAAAATCTCCTTTAGATCTATTTCTATGGAAGGTATGGGTGTTTTTCAAGACTGCAGTACTGTGTTTCATTCAGATAGGTTAATTTTTGTGGTTAAATCAGAAAAAAAGACTAATTCATGTCAGAATCAAAATGGCTTTCAATTGCACACAGAGAAATAATGAGCTGTGAACCAGTAACATGTTATTTATGAACCATGAAAAACTGCTTTCTCAACCTAAGCCACGATTGGTTTTAATTTTCTTTTTTTATAAGTCTATTTGAACACCAAAAGAAAACAAATTGAATTAAAAGATAATGCTTAGAATCTAGGAACTTAATATCTGGTCATGTTTAATTTAATGCCTCTGTATTTTTGAGTTCTTACATTCCTTTTTTTCCTTGACTGAAATTAGTTTCACAGTTTAGCCATTTTAGTATGTTACTTAAGTGTTTATTTTTGCTGCCTGTCTCACTCAAGAATTCCATTTCTGGGAGAATATTACTTGCTAACAACCTCCTTGTCAGTTCTCAGTAGAGAATGACCTGTAAAAAGTGGAGAAAGCACTCTGAAAATGATAGATTTCATATGATTAACAGGAGTAGCTCAAAAGTGTTTTTGTGAACTGAGTACTCTATCTTTTGAGTAATAGGTGAAGGGTAATTTTATTAAGTAACCTAAAACCTAAAATAAAGATGAAATGAGGAGATTTAGAAGGCCCTCCATCTTTGACAGAACTGCCAAGTACTAGGACCTGACAGGTACGATAAAGAGCTTAGATGTTCTTCGAATATCGTTCTTAGCCATAAGCCCCCAGGCTTTGTTCTACATGCTTAGTTAAACTGTTTTTATCTTACATAAATCCTGGTAAGCTACTTTGAGATCCATCAGACTACCTCAATTGCCATTTAAGTGTTTTTTTCTGCACTAACTGCTTCTTGTTAAATAGTTTGACATTTATGTGTCTAGACTTGGGTTGTTTTGATATTGATTTTGGAAAGAATGATAATGGAGCATAGTGGTAATATTACTTTTGCTGTCATACCTAGTAGCAATATATCTCTTTGAACTTCTTGTGTTAGGAGCAAAATCTACACATATGTAGGTCTAAATTTAGTCAGTTCCTCAAAGCTAGTATTCTGCTTTCATTATTTTTCTGCTGCAATTAAAATTTCTTCCTTACATTGCTGAGAATCTTTATTTTGAGGAAAATATGTCAGAACACAAAGCTTCCAGGTCAGTGTCTGCACAGGAAAGATGGTTGTGCTATCGGCTAACTCTCTCTGTCCCTTCTCCCTCACTAATGACCTTTCTGTGGGTATGGAAAGCTGTTTTCTGTGGATGCTTAAAGTGTACATAATAAGCCAATCACTTTTAAGATGTTTACTGCTATCTGTTAAATGAGATGAGCTTTAGGTTGACTTTCCACCCCACCCCCCACCATAATGTGTTTTGCTGTTTGCCTATCTCAGATCAAAACACTGGAAAGAGTTCCATTTTTCTGGCTTCAATTTAAATACTTACATAATGTACAACTAAGACAAAGATTTTTAGGCAGAAAATTAAAAAAATCACAAATTTTCAAAAAAAACCCCTCCACCATGAGATAGGAAGTTCTGAGCCATAAGATACACAGGCCAATAAAAGGAAAGTCAACCGTCAACACTTTAACGTCAATAAAGTTTTACTATTGAAGCATTCTCATAAAATATTGTTCTAATTTTGTATGGTGAAATCTTCAAAGCCAAGCTGATCACAGTGCTGACCTTTAAAACTGCCCAGGTGCTTGCCTCAGCTTTTATTTCAAGCCTTTGATAGTGTAAGGATATATGGAGGTCATCTTTTGTGAGTAGAAGGAAAGAGATTTCAGCCAGAAACAACCGAATTAGACTTTTTCATGCCTTTTCTTTCCTTGCCTCTTCCACAGAGACTTCTCTTCCTCTGTTCTCATCCCCTTTCTTCCACACTCTGCTGATAATTGGGGCAGTGGAAGTGTGTTGGTATGGGCACACAGGGATGACACCTGTCCTCAGTTGCATATGTCTCCAAGGTGCAGTTACAGCTCTCCTCTCCTGCCCATGATTAGATATGAGCAATTTCAAAAATATTATTTCTGGTCTGGGCAAATATATTCTGAACTAGACAGCAAAAGATTAAATACATAAGTTGAGAACATGTAAAGTAGTAGTTTCCTATCATTTCCCAAAAGTGAAGAGATTCACATATAATCTGCCTTTTTCTTCTCTTCCCACACTCTACTTTCTGGGAGACATCTTTCTTGAAGATTCTAATTCTTCTTGTTCAGTACTTGTGTATTTAGAGCTTTTTTCCCTAAACAAAATCGAATGCTGGCCAATGGCTGAGGTATAGCCAGCCTTGCAGCAGTGATTTAGGACACTTCACATCCCTGGGCTTGGGGCAGCTCTGTCACAGTGCAATGGTCAGGAGAGAAATGGCCCTGTGAAAACCCCATCTGAGATGACTTCAACAGGGCTTGCCAAACATCCTACTCAAGAAATGGAGTGAACTTTAGTTCAAAAGTAATGAGTGCTACTCAACCGTGTATTTACACCCAGATGTATAAGCACTTCAAAACCCTTGTTTTTCTCAGCAGGAAAATATAAGCACCAGGTCATATTTATTTAAGGAACTGCCAGTAAGTTTTAACTATTCCACTCCCCTTGACAATATCAATCATAGTGGACAGCTATTGACTTTTGAAATTATCTGTTTGTAAGTGAAAAGGAAATCTCATGGGTATTTATTTCATTTCACAATGGATATATATGTCTTACAGTCTGTTCTGGGAAAAGCAAGGCTAAACAACCAAATGAAACCCTTTAAATCCATGGACTAAGGCTGGAGTCTCCTTCTGTATCTGCACATATTAATGTGCAGAAATCTATAATGCATGTACATCCATAATACAGGTAGATTTAACTCCAGTTTTCACCACAGTGATGTAAAACAACTACCCCTATAACTCTCATGGCCACTGAGAATTTAGTCTCCCAATAACTCTAACATTTCAGGGCTTAAGGATCATTCATTTATTCATTACTTTCCTTCACTCAAATATTTCATGTAGTCTGACAGCCAAGTTAGCTGGGCATTTTTACATAGCTGTGCTCCAGACAGAAGGCTTGACTTATTAAAATAAATATTAAATTTTCAAGGAAATATGTCTCTTCCAGGAGTTCTGGCGACTACTTCAGTTTTCTGTAATCCACGTGTAAACTTGATGGGTTTGACTTCATGCAGTAATTTATTTTGCAGAGGGAAATGCACATTGCCTCTAAATCTGGCCCAGCAAAACTCATCTTTGTCCAGGACTGTCCTAAA
This sequence comes from Lanius collurio, assembly GCA_020086605.1. Taxonomy (NCBI): domain Eukaryota; kingdom Metazoa; phylum Chordata; class Aves; order Passeriformes; family Laniidae; genus Lanius; species Lanius collurio. The sequence continues at coordinate 190,013 of JACBWW010000020.1, forward strand.
ATTCCTGTCCTCTCTGTTTTTTTCTTAAATAAAAATTTCATGCCTGTTAACTCCAGTGTTATTTATGATTTCAAGATCACAGACTGTTCTTATGAAAAACGTTACAGAGCAATACAGGTAGGAAACACAGCACAATGTTTCTGTGCATCATGCTTGAGGGCCATATTGAGACACTGATGCTAAAAATGAGTTCTAAAATTTCATTCTAAATAGTAGGAAATATCTCCTTTTGATATAATTATTTAACTTTAAGCATCTCTCTATATATACAATTTTTTTTTCATTTATCAACCAAAAATGTGTCCACGTTTTCTGGGGTCCTCAGGACCAAAACAGAATCCAGCTCCTTGCCTCCAGTTTTAAGGCAGCCACCCATCCATACACTGAATCCTGTCTTTTCTGTGTTTTACCTAGGATTGTGGAAAAATTAAAATATACCCTAAACATCTTGTTTTTCTCTAAATTAGCTAACTAATCAAGCTAGTTGTCCAGGCTTGCACAATACTCAGCAGAGAGAGATGGAAGTTTCTAGAGGTCAATTTCACTCAGCTGAATCCAGGTGGATAAGGCAGTGGGTGCATTACCCTCTGGAAATTCTTGTTTTAGATGGCTATTAAGAAAATGTGGACAACTAACTTAGAATAGCTGCCTACCAGCAAAAATAAAGTGGAAGGAAATAATTTCTCAAGTAAAATATAAGATACTGTGTATTTCAGCAGTCTGGGCTCCCTGGAGTGTATTCAACTTGCCTAAATTTAGTCTTTCACTGTAAGTTTCCATTACAGTCAGCTTGGTGAAACAGACATTTCAAGGACCTTTTTATCCTGCTTTATCCATCTGTATTTAATTCCACCTAGTTCCAAAATGTAAGTCACTGTTCCCACTACCATTTAATATAATTCCTTGCTAATGAGAGCAAAAAATTGTCGACTTCTAAGTCTGCCTTACATGATGGGAGAACATCCATTTAAACATTAATATTGGTATGACTCAATGCTCTACTGTTTCAGGCATTTGTCTGGAGCATGTCTGCAGTGGTGACGGGACACTTTCCACATGTGTGATGAGCAAATATGAATGCTCCTCAATGTGTTCTCTCTGGCTAACCAGTCAGGGCCATACCTGAAGCTGTTTGGTTCTGTTGGCAAAAGACAAAGCCCAGATCTTTAAAAAAAACCAAAATAAGTAAGAAGAAGACTGCAATTCATGGGACCTAGTCCCTTAATGATGTAAAGAATCACTTTTGAATCATAATGAGCTCATGGGCAAAATAAATCAGTGTCTGTTTAGGGAATAACATAGATATTTTCATCATATGGATAGTGGTGTATTATGGGGGAGTAGTAGAAGGTTTATTCTCTTCCCTAATTGTTGCAACGGGGAATGGTTACAACATGCATAAGAGAGCCTGGGAACTCCAGCCATGTGGCTGGAGGAATAAAACATCTCTGGACATCTATAAAATTATCTCTTCATATTTCCTTCCAATGTTCATCGCTATCTTATGCATGTTGTAACCATTCCCCATCACAACACCTAATTCTGGGTAAAATATTAGAGTCATTGCTGCTTGTAATAATTGTGATCTTTTATACAGTTTTGTGGCTAATTTGTCCTCAAATTATTTAAGTGTTACATACTTTTGTTTTCATTGCATTATATATATGTATTTTTCTATTTAGTTGCTTAAAGTAGTTACCAAAATAGACACAACTGGAAGTCTTCATGGACCAGATGTTTCTTTTCTAGATTGCAAAGGCTGCAGGATACATTAGAAACAACTTAATAAGACTAATAACACAGTGGTGGTTCACAGAACCTTCTCAGTTAGATCTCATAAAGTCCTAGTAAAAGTTCTAGTCCCACAGGCTTCACTGAAAACCCAAGGCTTGTACTTCTAGTCCATAAAATTGCCAAAATATTTTGGAACTTTAGAAGCTGGTTTGTAAACACTTCTGAAATCATCTGAATACAGAAACTAGAACAGAGTAATTAATTTAAAATGAGTCAGGCTGTCATTTTGAAAATACAAGCCAAGTTGTTACCTGTGAGATTTCTGCAGCATCTAAAGGTCAGCTTACAGTTTTCCATATAGGAAGTGACGTGGTATTGAGGGAGCCACACATTGCCAGCTACTTTGGCAGAGTTTGGAGTGCAGAGCCACCTGACAAGCGTGGCAGCAGAAAAGAGTAGAACAGTGAGGAGGGGCTGTTTCCTGACAGCTCGGGGTGCTCACATGGAGAGCAGAGGATTCCCATGGCCTGGGGCTATCCTTGTAGATCAGACTGTCCACTGTCACACAGCCAGTGTGTTTTGTGGCACCATCAGCACATCTGAGGACTTGCTGTGGAGCTGTCCATCATGGGCCCCAGATAGCAGCAGGAGGAACTTGGGAGTGCTGTAGCCTGGGCTCAGCTGAGGCCTTGAATATGTCTGGAACTGGAAGTAAGTTTTGGAGAGGCAATAACAGCTTCAGAGGAAGAGATATTTGAGGGTGGGACACTAGACTGAGGAAGAAAAGAAGGCAGGCAGAAGTCAGAGATATCAGCTAGGGGGTATATCGGGAAAGAATCAGTAGACAGAAATGCTACATGAAGATGTACCTACTGTGAAATAAAAACTGATATGTTGGGGGAAGGTAGACATTTGGAAAGAGGGTGTAGACAGATGCCAAAAAAACCCCAAAAACGGAGAGGGACATGAATGATAGAGAAGACCAAGAAAAAATGGTGTTGTTCAGGTCAGTGCTGATCAGAGTGAGCAAAGGCTGTGGCAATAGAGCCTTGCCCAGAATTTACTGAGAGATGGCTGTTTATCTTCAAAGGAGAATTTGGATTCTAGCTGCCTTTGCTCTTTGAATAATGCTACACTGTCTAAGTGAGCCTCATGAGAGTGCCAAGGAGATTTTACAACTCAGAAATTGGACAACTATTCCTGCTTTTTAATGTGATAGCAATAAACAAGCATCAAGTGTGGGAGCCATTATATAACAATAAAAAAGAGATGAAGAATGTACATGTTCCCTTTTCCCATCCAAAAAAATAACCACTTTGTTGGAAATGAGACTTTTTTCCAGCAGGCTACAATGATAAATAGGAATGGATGTAGTTAAAATAAAAATCTGTCTAAGAATAGCAGTTCTGGTTCTTTGCAGTCCAGTTGGAATCCACTCTAATTTGAAAACTGGACACATGACAACGGCAAAAGACTCTAACTTGATAACTCACAGGCTCTACAGGTGGACCAACTATGCAGTTATGAGACCCAATAAAAATAATGGTTGGACAGATATTGAGTCCATAAAATGATGGCAGCCAGGTATGGAGTATAATATGATACAGATGTAGGTGTATCGGTCTGAATAGTTTGCACTCTGTTTCAACAATAAAAATGTGTGATGTTTCCAGTACCCACCACCAACCATATGAGAGAATAAGTTATCCATCTGGCTTCAATATAAAACACACCATCCTAAAATCAATTGATATTTCATACTCTTTGTATTCTTCTTTTCTGCACATGCAGGAAGTATTAATGGTGACATGATTGTATGTTACTGCAGTTTAACAAAATGATCAGGAAGACAAGCTATGTTAGCAACATTATTCAGACATTTAATAGCATTTATCCTTTTAACTTCATTATAGTGAATGCCCCAAGGCCCAAAGAGAGTTATTTTTAACATGACTTCAGACAGAATGAAGTAACTTCTCATATGAACATTCACTAGCCTCTTTACAGAGATATATTACTAAGGCTCCAGGATACAAAAATAAGGGTCTGCCACTTCTGTCTCCCCTCTGCCCTCACTCCTTCTCACAACCACTCCATGTGGTCAGTACTCTCCGGTTTCTCCCTAAGGTCAGAAACAAAAGTCCCAGCCCTGAGGCCTTCACAGCTGTTACCACTCTCCAGATGTCAACACTTGCCTGTCCCTTGTCCCTCTTTCCTCCTCCTCTGAAAAAAACCCCAAATCTATTTAAGCTTGCATCCTTTCCCATGCCTCACTTAAGAAAGCAGTACAGGCTACTCCGAGAAACTGAGTGTGTGTGTGTGTGTGTGTGTAGTATGTGCATGAAGAACGATCTTTTTCTCGGTGAGTATCCCCTCCATCCCCTCCCAAAAGGGGAGGAGAGGGGATGCAGACAAGGAAGGAGAGCTCTTGTCCCCTCTTGCACACAGCAGAATCGTTGGGTGCCATCAGATGCTGGTGATCCCATTAGTGCCCACATGGCATAGTGCCACTGTCACTCCCCCAGATAACCAACCCTACCATAACATTCCTCACTTCAATGACAGCAAAGCTTCCAGACAACGTTACCACTCTGTAGCAAGCCACTGATAATTTTAAACTGCGTTTATAGATCTGATTCTTGTTCTATTTTTGTCTTTTTCTCCCCTTTTGTTTCATTTGGTATGCTTATTCCCTTCTGTTTCCTTTACATTTCTTCATCACCCTTTGATTTTCCCACCCTTCACCCCCCAGTTCCTGTTCTTGTCCTATTTTCCTTTACTTAATTACTTTGATGCCTCAACCATATCTTTTCTTCCTATTTCGTTTATCTTCATCCTTAATATTTGTTTATTTATTTGGTGCTGTCAAGTTGGCTGATGACACTTCTGTAATTATAGCAATGAGTCCCAGCAGTTACTCTTTGGTCCTTGCAACATTTTCTATCTTTTAACTTTCTGTCCTCTTGAAATATGAATATCAGTACTGATACATTTGTCACCTCTTGTGTGAGATGAAAATGATTCTCTGCTCTCAAAAGAGCCACTTTCTGTTTTGTCTTTTGTCTCTATAAAAAGATTCAGTTTTATCAGACTTTTTTTTTAGCAATGCAAAGGACAAACAGTGAAGCCAATCTCAGGATTGCCTTTCATGGATAGTTTTCTTACTTGTTCTTTTTTTCAAGGGTCTGTATTGGGTTATCCACTCCCATGCATTTTCATGGCAGTGAAGCACTGTTGTAAACAGGAAATCCTTACAACATATACAAGATAGAGATGAGCTTGTGGAAGGAAAGATGAAGGGATATTTCTGTAGATGTTCAGGGATGATTTTATTCCTCCACCCACACGGTTGGAGTTCCCAGGTTGACTCCAGTCATGGGACCCTGCTCTATTCCCAGGTCCAGGCACACCAACCCACCCAATCAGGAACAGGTATGGGGCACACGTGACATGGGGACAGGGACAGGGACAGACCCGTACCCTGCAGGGTCCCTCCCCTGGGATTTCAGGGAGAGGCACCTCCACAAAGCACTGCATGTGTTGCTCACAGGCCTATCTCCCCCTGTACTATGAACCTCCTGTATGGACTTCTCATCTATTTCCTATACTGTACTTTGCTAAATCTGTGATTTTCATTTGTCTCAAGGGATCCTCACTGTTCTTGTTTTTTTCCATCTTCTCACATGGTTCTTCCATGGGCTTGACCAGTCTCATATGCAGTGGGACCCTTTACAATTAGCTGTCTTTCCCTTAGCATTTAGGTTAGCACCAAGTGCACCTCAGATAAAACACAAATTTTTCATATTACTTTCCTCAGTTCACCCTCATGTCCCCCGCCCCCCCACTCTCTCTCACGTTAAAGTTTATCCCCCTATTATTAAAAATAAAATGTTGTGGTTGGTTGGGTTTTATTTCCCCAAAAGGATGTCATTCTTTATAAAACCCTATGTGAATCCTTTTTTAAAAAAAAGGAAAATACCCAATACCCCACAGTCCTTCTAATCCTACAACACGCAGTCAGATGGCTACTGCACCAATCTATTTAAATATTCACTGTAAAACACTTCCTTATTCTTCCAGTTCTGCACAAATATTTGTAATAAAAGTTACCCTTGGCACTGAAAGTTATTTACTTGTGTGTTCATACCCAGCTCACATTTCTGCCAGATGAACTCAATGCAAAAATATCCCAGTTTTTATTGCAATACTGCCACAGTATTACTTCAAAAATGACTCTGCCAATCTGATGAGCCAGGAAAGAAAGAAATCCCTGGAAATCTGGGAAGCTGACCTCTTCCATAAACTAGGGAGGACGCCTTTCTTGGGTCACTCCACTGACCTCAGCCATGGCACGTTCGCTGAGGGATGGCAGCACCTTTTTGTGCAGGCCATCCTTCAGCCAGCTCTGTACTGCATGAGCTTGTCTGGCAGAGTCAAGAATACCTGTGTGAGGCTCTATTGCTTATTGTCTTTTTCTTGGTTTCCCTTTGGCTATGAGTAATGACCTCTCCTCCTCAGCCCTTGCTGAAACATAAATGTTTCAAATTCTTTGATGTAGTAGCATTGGTTGGGAATTGTGGCCATGTTAAATATGTATTAATTATTAGGCAAAACCGCAGAATTACAGAATATGCTGGGTTGGAAGGGGCCCATAAGGATCATTGAGTCCAACTCCTGGTCCTGCACAGAACCATACCCAAGAGTCACACCAGGTGTCCAAGAGCAGGTATAAAAATAGATATTATGCAAGAGTCAACAGTACAAAAATGTTAAAAATTCCAAACAGTTCGTTTTGACTATTCAAAAAAAGATCTATTTTAACACTCAAAATTTGCCTGGTACACAATATGTTTTCATGTTAATATCAAGAAATCACTTTGAGAGAAAATTATAAATGGGTGAGAACAAAAGAATAAACAAAGGTCATTCAGCTGATTTACATGCAACAGCAAACAACAAAGGCAACAAATATGGTGGGAAAATCATGCCAAGTTGGCATTATTTCACTGCTAAATGTCCAAAAAGAGAAGGTGGTGTTTTTCCTGCTCTTCTTATCTTCTGTTCTAACTGGGTGGTCACACTTCCTGATCCTGACAGCCAACACTGCTTTGGTGAGGGCATTGCAGAGTTGTTCTTGGGCTTCCACTGCACATTCATTCCCAGCTCAGGCAGATTGCTGTAGGAGCTCCCTGCACACCTCTGTCCTTTCCCTCACAGCTGAATCAGAGAAGCAAATGCATCACTCATGCTGAGGACAACACAACAGGCTGATGAAGGAAGGGGACAGTGAGGAGGATGACTGAGGACTTTATACAGAACACCAAGGAAAATTTCTGCAGAGAGCATCAGGGACCACCATATCACTGTGGAGCAGAATTACATGGAGGAAATGAGAGGATGAAATGTAACTCATGAGTGGGAAGCAGCAGATGTTCTTCCTCAAGGGCATAAGCAGAAATGTAATTACAGAAAGCAAAGACATCCTATCAAGCAGAAGAGCATTAGCTATGCAGCTGAGAAAACCACAAATAAATTGACAAGTATTATTATTTGCCTTTGCATAAAGGAAGTAAAGAAAAATGACAAAGGGTCATCCCCAGGCACAGAGAAATGGGCATAAGGCAGACAGAAAAGTCTAAGAGCATGAAAGGAAATATTTTATTTACAATGATATAAGACATCCAATAGCATATCAGTAGCAAAATTGTACATGGTGTACTTTAGATAGAAGAAAACTTCATACAGCTTCCTTTAGATCCCAGTGAATTAGTCAGAGTCTACCCAGATCATATTTTATGTGAAAGTAACCACTAGGTCACAGATGTGTCAGTGCAACCTCACTGCATTCAGAGGGAACACTCCTGTATGAAAGGTGACTTGGACGTGTTTTTAAAGGATTAGTCTCCAAGGCTACAAGTCTGCAATGTATTCAAGCACCTACACCCATCTCATCTAAACAAGTCAAAAACCCTCTGTGATAAATTAACCTGATGTGAAACTGTGGAGTGTAATTTTTTATCATTCTTGGAATAACACATTTTTTTTTTCATGAAGAAACTAATGCAAATAACACTCATCCACTGAGATTCATTATATTTATAAATATTAAAAAGCAGTTTATTTGATTTTCTTTTTATCAAATGCCCCTTTTGATATCAAAATACTGAGACCAAAGTGGCACAATTCAGAGTGAAGCTGACTTCACCCTATTTAGCCCCACTGCAGCTTTGGTGTAGGTAGACCAAAGGTGGGCTCAAGTCCAAGAGTGCTCAGGGTAGTCCCTGCTAGATCCACAGGCAGAAAGATCCACTCTTTCCTACTCTAAAGCTTTGTCTGTAGAAAAAAATGTGAAATACTTTATGAATCATCATCTACAGAACTTTTTAGTGAATTCCAATCAATAACAAATGCAATAGATATCTGCGCCACAGAAGGTATGATCTGAAATCAGTGGAGTTACACCAGTTTAACAGTTTTGCCTGTAGACCCCCCTTTTCTGATATTAGTATAGTGGAAAAAATGTATCTTAGTGTTCAAAGCTATCTTTGTTTGCAAGATGAGCATTACATTTTGCTTGCAAAACAAGAACATTTTTATGGAGCCATTGATGAAATAAATAAATAAATTTGTCATTCAGATTCCAGAAGGAAAACTGATTAAGTTTTTACAGAGGACATCAACTAACTCCACATACATCTCTCTTTAGTGTATTTGGAGTCATATTTGCAAAATTCTGCAGGAGAAACTTGTTTTGTTTATGTGTTATTCTTTGGTGTATTGCAGGCTCAGCTTAACTGCAGGAGACAAAACTTGACAATTTCACCCACCTTGCAAGTCATAAATCTGTGATAAGCTAAAAGTGTGGCCAGAATGAGGACAAGGACCCTGAGTCTGGGCAGCTGCTGCTGCTGCAAGAAAGCAGTGCCGTTGGTGAGCAAGACATGATGGCCGGGCTGGGGGAGCTGGAGGACACCGAACTCGTGTAAAGCCTCATGGACTGGTCACCCCAGCATTATCAGGACACTCACTGTTTGTGTGTAGTGTCTCAGGTAGCACAGACATCAGGACATGCTCACAAAAGCTTTGTGGGTGTATAAACCAAACAATGACCAAGTGGATAGAAATGACGGACTTGTGACTGAAAAATTATATAAAAATTTCTAAGCAAATGTGTAGTTTTTAAATACCATCAAGAGGTAAGCACATTATGCTGCCTTACAGTCAAACTTCAGAAAAGACTTTTTTGACTATAAGATACAAACCCAGGTAATAACACTGCAGTCAGATGAGTTGTATTGGAGCATTGGCCAAATATCCTTAAGGAGTCATGGAGTCCATTACTATGCCCTGTTAACCTTCATGTACAAAAATATCCCCCAACAGCCCAAAGACAAAAACAAACCTGGAGCTGTTGTTTACATTTCACTTCTCTGTCTATCCACCCTATTTAGATGTGCGATTGACAAGTGCAACCCCCACCCCTCAAAAAATATCCACTCAGACAAAAAAAAATCTCCAGTTCCATAAAGTATTAAATCGGCAAAGATCATCAAAACAATATCCTAAGGGAAATTATCACTGGCATGCTGTCAGCTGTCAATCATACACTTTTATTATCCTTGTCTGGCCTCTATCATTTGCCCTCTATGTGGGTTAGGAGAGAAACTTTACTCTTTTTACTTCCTTTTATGGTTTATTTGTGAAATACAGATACTGCTGTCAGCATGCATGAATGTGATGGTCCCTATGCACCTGGAAGATGGCAGCACAGAATGCACTAGGACAGAAAAAGAAAGCATCCACAAACTGGAATGCTTCTAAGACACAAAAGGTCCAGAAATATCCTGTGCTCCATGTTTGCTCATTGTTCATCTTCAGAAGCCTATACCCACTGATTTCTAAACCCACTTTAAAAATTGGTGTTATATTGCAGTGGAATGTAAGGAAAGAATTTAAGAAGTACCCACCTTTGCTTGGAAATTTGCTTTGGAGCTGTTAAAATGGTCTTTAGAAACAAAATAACTAGAGGATATGAAGGAGTATCTGAATGATTAATTCATTAATCTTGTTTGTATTCTGAATATTATTCTTGGGCAATGCCACCTTCAGAATATCAAGACACAACTCTTTCTTCACTTGAAACCATTATCATGAACTACACTGGAAATTTCTTTCTTCTCTGGCTTTAATGAAACCATAAAGTTGATGACTATTTTCCATACATAAAGGGGAAATATATTATTTTATATATTGCATAGGTCTGGAGTATATAGAAAAAATAACATGGAAAAATACTGTAAAAATCTGTTCATAATATATTTCCTGCATTTTAGCCAAAAATCTCTGCCAAGATTTAATCTTTTTTTTTCGTTTTAAGTACATGTTTTAAAATAAAATAGATATATAAATTGTGGATTGTTTTTTAGCAAATTATATTTTTAAAAGCAGACTTGGCAATTTATGTTGCCTCTAGACACTTTGCCTCTTATGTTTGGTTGTTATTAAAGAGTATTTAACACCTTAATCTTGGTCTCCAGTTGTAAACATTACAAAGCCATCACACAGTCCCAGAATACTGCAGTCTGTGGTTAGGAACAGAGAAAGGAGCAGAGAAGTGAAAGTTCAGAATTGTTCTTATTAGAGGTCATGTCAGAGGTGGCAGATACTGGGACAGAAGGGCACACAAGAGACTACATAATGTGCGCTCAAATTTTGTGTTCCTCAGGTTGTTTTTACTGGTTTTGCTCTTTAATGAGCCCTGAATTCACCCACTAAAAGGACAAAATATAGCTTAGGGAAACTAAAAGGCTCTCCTTTATTCTACAACAAACACGATTTCGTACTTTGTGATGATTCACCACAAATTCATCTGCTGATGACCATCTCAGTGCTTCCAAGGTCTCCGAGCTGCTCTTGGTCCTTCCCACCCTCACCTCTTCCACTGTGCTGGCAGGGGAAGGGCTTTTGCTTCCCCTCTCCCTTCAGTCTGTTTTTCCTGTCCTTCTGCAAAGTTCACCCCAGTGACCTGCTATCTGCTGATTTCGTGTCTACCTCCCTCCCTTAGGGAGGTCACCTACAGCTTTCCTCCACTTCAAATATGTATTTGCTTAACCCTTTGATTCCATATTCCCTACAAATGCAGTCCTATCCACAGGATTTAATTACCCTATTAATTCCTCTCCTTGTTTTCTGTGCATATCTGTCAAGAAGTCCGGATTCACAGAATTGTTTGGATTCACTCAAAACTCTGATGGCAAAAAGTGTTTAACAGGTGGCATTGGAAAACTGATATAAATTGCACCAGAACAGTGTTTTATTACAGTATATCCAAAGAATCAATACTGTGTGATGGAGTCATGCCATGTTGGAGATTAACACTGTCTTGATTATTTATCATCTCATGTAGTTTCAGCCAAGAGTCAGTAGCAGGCTACCTTCTGTAAAATATGTTTTTAAATGCATTTTAATAAGAGCTGTAAGTTCTGGAGAACAGAGACATTTTGTCTGATAGTTGCAACTGACTTTATGAGACCCAGAGAAGCTGATAACTTTTTACAGTTTTTTTTTGCCAGAATTGCTGTCAAACATCTAATTTGCAAAAGACACAGTCATTATTTCCAAAATACTGAGAAAATTTATTAGCCCAGAAGTTCAGAATTAACTTCCAAACTGACATCCAATAATCCAATGAATAAAAACTGAAAAGAGATAAAATATGATCATGCATGAACCCTCTGATAAACCCCAGGTAAAGACCAGCAGAAGTTTGTACACATCATAAACTGAAGAGTGTTTCCTATAAATGCTCTCTGAAATGTGTGTGATCAAACTGCCTGGTGCTCTGGGAGCACACCTATACAGCTGGGTATGGAGAGGGAGATAGATATCCCTGATTTGGTCTTATTGGTAATCATGGTTTTATTTTCTGTCATCTGCATGCCTGTAAAAAATTGTAACATTGTTTTGCATTTCATAAAAAAAATACTCTTAACTAGGCTCAAACTAATGACAGTAAGTCAACATTAGGGCATTTCATTATTAACATGGTATCCCAAAATAATTTTCTAAGGTACACAAAAGGTGAGAAAGGTAATCTCCACAAAACTGTGGAGCTAGTTTAGAAGTTAGTACCACTGAGGCCAGCATGGAATAAGTGTCTTTTAGTCAACAGAGAGAAAAGTTCCCTGGTATACAGCAGGACATTCCAATAGCCTGAAGAGAATTTATAATAGCCTCACACACCTCTTTAAAAAAAAAAAAAATTAAATAAAAGTCAGTTCTGCAAATGGGCATGAATGAACACCACCTCACTTCACCTTTTCATAAGCACAAGGTGCTGAGAAGTGCTTATTAAAAGCACAGATGCTTGAAGCATGCTGTGATATCATCTCCTAGATGTATGTGTCCCTTACATCATTGAGCCTTCCATCGGGTTTTCTTTGCTTGTTTACAAGCTATCCATATGGCAGCACCATTAAACACATCATAAAAAAATTACTCAAATGCTTGTCTTGTTATTCTAATGAAATTACATGTTTTTTAAAACCTTGCCATTCCAACTGCCATGTGTTATGAAACCTGAAGCCTACTGGGATGCCATTTCATGTAAAGTTTAAGTGCCTCACCAGTGAATATAATTAACCATAATAGCATTTTATTAGCCTTAGTTACAACTGCAAGTGAAGTAACACGTTGCAAGTCATGCCAGCACACATAAAAGAGAGAACAAGTACAATGCATAAGCTGGGAAGGAGACAGCTACTCCCAGCAATTGCCCTCCTGTCTGGCCTAGCCAGCAGGGGTAGAGGATAATCCTTAAAAATCTCTGCTATAGGGCATAACCACTGCCATCAGGAGGAGAGCGAGGCAGGGGGTGGCTGCTGAGGAGTACTGGGGAAGCCAAAAGCCAGACTGAGCTGCAGGGGGAACATGCTGGAGAGTTACAGAGACAGAGAAAGCCATGGCTGCTCTATGCTGAGAAAGGGTTTACTGGCCAATTTTGTGGGCTTGGCTTCTTACCTCTGGAAGAGGATGCAGTGGTAACCGCAGATGCTCAGCTGGCACTGGTGATATTCAGAAGGATGTCCATGACACGCAGCTGCAGACAGTAGCCTCTCCAAATGGCAGATCTGGAGCAATAACTGCTATTAAAACTGAAAAAAGTTAGATTTTCCAGTATAAAACTTCATCTTTGCCTCTCCAAAGTAATCTGACCATCCCAACCCATCGGATGATCTCAATTCAATCTAGGTCACAGCTGGCAGAAAGCATGAATGAGGAGCCAGGAATGATAATGCAGAGGAGAATTGGGTAGAAAAAAATTGGTCAAGGTAGAAAAAAATAGAGGAAAAGTGAAATGATTGCACAGGTATAAACAGTTGCACCAGAGGAGTGCAAACATTCAGGAAAAAAAATGCTCTCAAACCCTGTGTGTTACTATTGACATCCATAGATCTGTGCTGAGGCTGCTGAAGCTGGTTACATATTTTTGTGCATGTAGAAACCACAAGTCTATATGTAAATGATTTCTTTGTGCCAAGGAAGGAGTTAAAATATGCTGGAATGGATCCCATTACACTGCTCTGGACCTGGGAATACTCCAGGAAAGAGTAATTTGGCTGCATCTGCACACTTCCCTCTTCCCTTCTTCATGACTCTTTCCCACCTTTTGCACTACCCACTGTAACATATTACTGTCATCACAGGTCTTGTTCTGCTTACCTGGTTACTACCTGAGAAAACCAGCAAAAACCACAATAAAAACTGCTTGAAGCACTAGATATAGACTGCACATGGTAAAAGGGAGCAAGATTCTTGCTGAAAACAGCCCCTAATTTTTCAAAATGCCTTTTTAACAAAATAGTGAATACTTGATTGAAATATAAACTTAGTTAAGGAAAAAATGTACTTTTATGACTGCTTTCAATAAGTAAGTTTATATTTTTCATTGTGAGGAGGACAATTATTCACCTGAACGATTCTTAACCTTTCTTTAGGGTGGTGCATGTAGTGGAAGAACTTGATGTCACCTTTGATCAAATTAGTTACTAGGGTAGGGCTTTATTTTTATGTATGTTCAAAACACAGAAAAAGAAAATTAAGATATTGATATTTTAAATTTTTTTTTATGTATTATAGCATTGCATTTAGATAGAACCTTGCTGCTAAAGGTCTGACAGTAGACAAAAGGATTTTAGTGAAAAGTCAGTTGATGAAAAAGGCAGCAGGTGAGGGAGCACTAGTTACTTGGGTCTGAGGATCTGATAGGTGAGGAGCTGAGACATTTACTTAGTTGTAATTTATTCAGTATTACAGCAGACTTGGGAACTGAACCTAAATGTCTTGATTTCAGATCTCGTGATGGAAATGTGCTGTATTTTGCATCTGTTTATCGCTTTTAATGAGTTTTTCTGTCACCATAATGTTCCTGAGAAATAACAGAAATCAGATCTATGTGATGCTGTCCAAGTTTTTATGAAATTTTTTGTGCATTGACTTCAGATTCATAGTGGATATTATAGTCTGTCATGTTTTCTGTGCACCAGTGTGACTGAAAAGCCCAGAGTGGGCACGGCACCATTTCTCACCCCATCTACACATGACATAAAGTTAGATGAGAGCTTCAGTCTGCTCAGCTTTCCTTCACTTTCCCTGCTGATCTCTTCCTGGGGCTCACTGGGGTATTTCAAAATGAGCGACTCTGTACTGAAATGCAATCTTATGGGCTGGCTGCTATCAGCATATCTCAGTGAAGTGAAACAAATTTTGGTAGAGCTAATATTTCAAAGACTTCATTTGATCTAATGCTTGATGCCATACGAATTCCTCACCCTGATAAACAAAAATTTCTTTGACTCTCCCAACACCATTCAGCTACCCATCCAAGACAAGGGTCTGCACCACAGAAACAGCCTTTGACCTTTTTGGCCGTGATTTGCCCACTGAGATTGTTTTTTTTCTTTGAATTAGCTTAAGCAGAATCAGCTGACATAGTGAGGATGTTGATGAGAAGAAGGGGTACAGTAGACATGTCAATATGTATATTTCAAAAATAGTATTATTAAGTAATAATTAAAAGAATAATATATCTTTTGACATTGCTCATTCATTTAATTATCATTGATAAAAAGTAAATTTTTAAAAACACTGTTCTCCCTGGAGTCTATGCCTTTTCTTCAGCCATCCAGAACATCACTGCAGGATCTCTAAAAGACCTTCAAACTGGATCTAATATTTACATTTACGTCTGAGAGTTTAAAAACTCCTTGTATGTTCAGGCTTTTATTTCATTGCTAAGTAGCTACATTCATGAAATCCTATATATGTCACCTATATATGTCTAAATTTCCAAATCTTCCTCTAATTGATACTACTGACATTTCTCCTAGAAATATTTCTCTCTGCAATATATGTTTCTTTGAGGTATATTCTTAAAAACACACTGAATTTCACACAGGGCATAAAGGGGTTTTCCCTTAAGTTAATGGTGGTGGTGTTAAACTTATACATTAAAGCATTTGAAATGTCACATTGTTGTTTTGTTTCCTTGTTTTGTTTTGGTTTTCCAAATACTACTCATGAAATCCTGGATTGAAGTTCTCTCTTTTATATGAAATAACTTTAAATAAAGACTAAAAAATGTTCCTACATTAAATATATTTTGCAGGAGAATTACATTCAATATTTGGTTCATGCATAAGTGGATATATAATGGAATAAATGTTTTTTTAACGTAGTTTAATGTAAAACAGGTAGAAAGAATATCTTCTGTCTATTGTCCAACATTTAAATTGGATTTCTACTTGTTTTTATATTTTAGGGGCTGTGTTCCTCGAAAACACATCTCAAGTTTCATATACTTTCTATTTTCTTCCTACAGATTTCTTACTCCTCCATCCAATCCTCCAGTCTTTTTCTCCTTATCTTCAGCCAATTCTCACCCATTCTCGTTCTCTGCAGCAATCTGCCTACTCTGATTTTAACCCAAGTGAGCAATGAGCTGTAAAATCTCCTCTGCAAGTCCTGTTTCTCCAGGAATCTTTTCCCAGCTATTCTACGCCCTCAAATTCCAAGCAGTCTTCTTGAAATCTATGCAAGGTTTTTAAGTGCCTTTTGATAGTGAGGATTGAAACCAAAAATGTGTCTGAAGAGGGACAAACCTGCACAAAATGGGGTCAAAACACCGCAAACGTAATGATTACATTTCTTTTCTCTCTTATCAATAATCTTATTGAAGATATCTATTACATTATACTATTAATGGCTACAGACATTGCAAATTGGACAATTATAAACCTGGCACCCCTACAAACTCAATTGAATATCATATCTTTCTGAGTATTATCTATGCTTGGAAGTTTTTTTTTTGTTTGGTTTTTTTTTCTGTGAAAGTAGTTGAATTTGCCTAGCCACAGATTAGGTAACAGGTAACAATTTAATTTATATCAAGTTATAAATTCACTTCTCTTATTAAAGTCACAGTGACAGCATTAAATTCTCAAAAAGATGAACCATTTAAGGGCTCCTTAGTAGTGGAATTTTTTTGAGTAGAAAATGAAATTAAATTAAATGAAAAATAATTGTTGCCCTATTCAACCTTGCATGGTAAGTGGCAACAAAAATGCCAAAAAGGGGAAAAAAATGGAACATTTGTAATGCATCTTTGTATTAAATAGGAGTCGCTACAGTGACATGAGCCAGAGCCAAGATGCTTTTGAAAAAGCTTCGGATGTAGCAAATGTTTCTCCAGATATGTCAATGTCTGTGCTGTGTAGCATGACATGCCATGTGACCAGGATATTCCAACCCTATTGTCCAGATATTGAAAGTCCCAGTCCTTATTCTTTCCAGTTTCCTCCAGAGAAAGCAGACTTCAAGTAAGCACTTAGCAGTACATGACACACATGAAGTTATGAGCGCCACATATTTACTTTGTGCAACATTTAACAGACCCAGCCTTTCACCCTAGAGGTAAATTAACTGGTAAGAGTAAGAGAAGAAGAAAGTGAGTGTAAATCAAAGCTAAAATAATCTCATTTATGTTTTGCAAGTTTTTTGAATTAAAAAAAAAACCAGACAAGCAAACAAAAACAACTACCAAAAAAAAAACAAACCCCAAAAACCCAAACCAAAATCAACAAAGCACCCATAGAAAAAATCTCCAAACAAACCCACAGAAACTATAAATATATGTGATGGCAGTGTGTGAAATAGGACATTCATAAACTAAGGCAGGGCTGCTCTTGCCTTTCACTGTAAACTCAAAGTGGCTCACTTAATTTCCTAGAAAATTTCTTCACTTATGTGAATATTTCCAAACACAAATGTACTCATTTTCCAGGGAAAGTTAAAAGATGTGTAATAAAACCCAGACTCTTTTCTGAAAGGAAACTGGCTTGTTTATAGACTGAAAATATGCCTTGCATTAGGGAAGTGTGATCATTCTCAAATTTGTAACTTCCATGAGGCAAAAAGTCCAAACTCTCAAATCCTATTTGTGAAGTGGAAAGAATAGGACTTTCCATACTGGATCAAACCAGAGTCCTGGGTAGTTCAATATCCTGTTTGTCACTATCCAAGAGAGCAGCCCCAGAAGAAAGCAGGAGAACTCCCCAGGGAGCACACAATCTATCCACCCTCAGTTAATTTCTAAGCGTAATTCTAACTTCTAAAGTTGGAAATTGAAAAGAAGCCCTTAAATTAAGAGCTTTTGTATAAGATTCAGATTTTTTACTATATTTGCAAGACTTTTCCTGAAGGTGTTTTTTTATACTTCTGCTACCATAAGGTTATAAGTCATCCTTGCTTAATTTGTTAGTAGCAAAGTGTGTGGAGACACATACATTATTTTAAGATTTGTAAGAAAAATTTGCCACAAATTACTCTAATCATCTTGAGATCTGTAACCAATTGATATATTTCACTCATTTCTACTGATGGGTCTGAAATTTTCAGAGAGGGGAAAAAAAAAAAGAGAAAAATCTAAAAAAAGGCAGAAAAATGTTACCTGGTCAGCAGTTAAGCAATTAAAACAACCTCCATAAGGGGTGGGGATGCAGCTTTGTGATACAGAAATGTGTGGGGCAGGGGAGCTGTGCCACAGGGCAGGCACCAAGTGCTGCTTGGCGGGACAGGGAGATGGTTTGTCACTGCCACAGCGACTGAGCACTGAAAAACATCTGTGACTGGCAGTGAAGCATTAAGAGCCACAGCCTACCTGCAAGAGCCTGAAGCTAATGTGAAATGGCAGCTGAGAGCAGCTCCATACAACTTTCTCAGCCTCTCTAAGTAATTGGTAACCTCTGAACCCCACTCACATGAGTAGCTGGGGGGGGCTGCTCCCAGATAGGCAGAGAGGTCAAGCCAAAGCCTGATTGTCTGAACCTTCAAACATGTGACCTTCTTCCTCAAAACTTTTTTTCTCACACCTCAGGATCATGCCACTGGCCTCCAGAACTGCACTTTGGCCAGGGCTTGGAGTGCTTTATTTACTTTACATATTGAGCCCAATCAAATGTCCTTGAACTGTACAGTATCAGCTTTTCCCAGGTCCTTTTAATTTGGGCAAAGAGAAACTAGCCTGTCTTAGCAAACTTCTACTTTACTTAGTGCTGATCTTGGATTTTTGCAAAACTGACAGTATCACTAATCTAATCCTGATGTCTGCAATGAGGTTTAACACTTGAAACATCCAAGTGAAGTTTAACCAGAGCTATTTGCTGAGCTTTTAGGTCCAACATTTTTCTGGGGCATATCCAGCTTTTAAATTGAATATGACAGAATGTCCTGATTAGCCCAGTGTTGTGAAAAGTGGAATCAAAGCCTTATTTCAGGCTGCTACCAGGTACTACAGCATTTCTAATCACACTTAGCATTTGATCGTGCATGCAGTAAAATTTTGCCAGGCCTTTTGAGATGCCAAACCAAGTCTTTGTTTTTGAAAAAGAAAAGTGAAAGAAGGGATGACAATAGCTGTTTATTTTTTTATGATGTTTAAATAATTTTATTTGGACAAACATCCAAATAGTCTAGTTGCAGAACATATTGGTTATTTCTTCTATATTTCCACTAGGAGAATTTTCTGGAAATACACCTCACTGTCTGATCATGCTCTGAGTTTCCAGATAAGCCTTTGTTACTTGTTTTTCTCTGCTAGAAACTCTATTGCTTCCAAGCATCCCTGACTCTGGATCATAAATATCTCATTTCCCCTTAATAAATAAGAAGGCAGCTTGGAGGCTGTTAGAGGCTGCTATTGCTATTTCCTTTCTACCTATTCATCTGTTCTACTATCAGTTTCTTTTACTGCATTTTGATTTCTGTTTTGGTGGAAATAATTTTCAAAGCAAGCTGCTAATAAACTGGCAGAGGGCCTGTTCACAGTGGCATTAAGAATAACTATTCTGGTGTTCTCTGATATTGAATTTCACACAGCAATCACTGGCAAGTCCTAAAATTGTTGCAAGTTTTACCAGTACGAAAAGACTTCCCAGTACTCCAAAAATTTGGTACTCACTTAACCTAGTCAAATTCTTTTACAGTTTAGAATGCCAGCTGCCTTGCAGTGACCGTCAATTTTATTGTACAAATCAATTTGTCTCCACTGACGGAAAATAATTGCAAAGCAAACAAATTATCCATGCTACATTGAACCCTATTCACTCTGGGGACGCTGAGCTTACAGCTTGAGAAGATTTTCCTCTGCCTGTCTCAGAAGTAGAGCTTGCTATTAAAAAAACCCAACAAAACATTAAAAAATTGTACTGCTTTTACTCTTACTGCTGCTGGAGATTTCCAGTATATTAATTTTGCATTTGTCTAGGCATTATGATGCCATTATGTGGAACTTTCTTGAGTATATTTAAATCCCAGTATATGATATGGCTTTATATACTAAATTTTCAGTACAAAGAGCGCTGTTGTCAAAAGTGGAGGATTTGGAAGTGCTTGAAGGCTTACAAAGTCACTTAGGATCTTATGTAAAAGCACAGTCCAGTGGTTTCTATATAGGCCAATATCCACAGAGGGATTTAAATCCCTGAATAGACTGGAGGGTTGGAGTGCATTTGCTCAAATTTCACCCTTCAAAACCACAACCCTCTTTTCATCTGCCGCTGGAAACATTTACACTCTGTCAATGTCTCATGCCCCATGAGTTCTGCTCCTGCCAACCCCCAAAGCCCTCTTGTTGGGGTTGGGTCTGGCAGTCCTGCTCGGAAGATGGAGAGCATCACCCTGGCTCTACAGGTGTCGTTTCCAAGCAGACACCTACCAGTAACTAGGCCTCCCCAGCAAAGGTGGACAGCTCTTGGAGCAGGTCCCAGCTGAACTGGCCTTACTTGGGCAATGCCATGTTCCTTACTTCTCCCTCTGGTATAACAGATACTCAAGTACTTCCATGAAAAGTAGATCAAACTAAACCTTTCTTCAGGAAAACTCTCAGACATGTTTCATCCACTCCTTCACATCCCTATGAAGTCTCCCTGGGGACAGAGTAGTGCTCAATGCAGCAGCTTCAGTCAGCTCCAGGGAGGATTTAGATCAGGCCAACACCAAATCCCAGGAAAACTGAAAAAAGAGGGAGCTACCTGTAAGAAAACGTCTGCTTGTAAGCCACAAGGAGAGGGAGGCACTTCTTCCACCTGGGAAAACCACTGAGCCGCTGAGGGAAATATTTTGTGCCTTCATCACTCCTTAAAAAGTTGGGAAAGTCCATTATTAAAATTTCCTTACCTTTGGCAATTCAGGTCACAGAATCTATGGATCGTGAATGCCAGGTCATATTTGATGTCCAGCTTCAGACCACGTAGCCTTTACAAGTTTTTGCCCGAATTTCATTGAGTACAGAACTCAGTGCCAGGCTTGCAGAGCCATCAAGTATCCAGTGGATAACAAAAATGCGGTGGGAACACCTCCCATTTTCATATATATACACACACTTTTTATTTTTTTTTTTTTACTTCCACCTGCTTGAGTTCAGGTGCTGGAGGGAAATATTCCCTTAATTTGAAATATTTCCTCATTTTCTTTTCCACAGGTGGAGCTTCTGTGGGGCTATTTATTTATAACCAACACTCATTGGTATGGCAGAAAAAAATCTCTAGGTACTTATATTGTGTTTTGATATGAGTAAATTATGAAAGGACAATAGGATCTCCTTCCCTATTTTTAAATAAAAATGAGCTATATAATAAGCAGGACTTATATTTTCAATTATTGCAGTCTGTGCCAAGGATCCCCTGGGCATTAACTTTTTGTCCTAGTACACCAGCCTTTGAGGCTGCCTTTCATTTCAAAGGTAACTATTTCATTTCACTGCCTCAGCATTTCAAATAGAAGAGACACAGCAGTTACACTTTTTCCCAAAGATGACGTTGAATGCAGCATTTGATGAAATATATCCCACATGGCTTCCCTTTTCAAATGTGGTGTTTCTGAAAAATGAGTCTTGTCATTCTAAGTGAATATTAAGGCCTATTTTACTTTCTATTTTTCTTTATCATTTTTGGAAGATTTTAGCAAAATTTATCCACTTCTATCGATGTAAATTTGTCAAAGGTAGGTTGGAAGAGATCTTAAATTTTTTAAATTTTGGAAGTAGGCACTCATTATTAGAAAAATTTACCTCCACTGAGGAATTGGTTATGGTAAAACTCCCACTTCCTTTTGACTCCATAAAATCTACATGAAAGAGAAACCTTGGGAAAGCTCTAAATGCAAAAAATGAGGCATGGACTGGGTTAGAGCTTCCTTTTTCTTATGTGTCAAAGCCAGCAAACCTTTAGACAAACAGCAGTGAGAAGCCAGACTTCCTCAGTTCCAACGCTCATCAACCACCTCAAGCTACTTACCAGACATGAAAGAAATAAAGAGGCCAAGAAGTCAGTGAGGGGAGTTACAAAATACTTGGTAGCATACAGCCTAAATTCTTTAATGACATTTTTAGTAAATGTTCTTTCTGCCAAATGTAGTTTGCTTCACCATCAGATCTGTCTCCATTAATAATGCATAATGCCACTTCAAAATTATTCTTCTAAAGAACTTTCTTAACAGCAGACATCAGCTTTGTTCATTGCTACAGAAATCTGTAGAACTATTTTTTTTGTAAATATATGGAGTTCTTTATCTGAACATTTGCAATTTAAAACACCACTAGGAAATATGAGAATTCCCGCCAGAAATCCATCCCAGGAGAGGCTAAAGTCAAATCACTGGAGACACAGTTCCATGATCCTGACCTAGGAAGAATGTTGCCCAATCTAGTCCATGATGAGAAAATATTTGAAACAGGGACAAATTTCTCATTGACCTCCTCTTCCCCCACTAAACTCACATTCTTCACCTCCACTTCATAATTTTCATAGAATCAGAAGAACAACACGTATTTTCTCCATATGTTTTTGCTCAAACTCTAGTTCCATTTGTGGAGAGGTTAACTGTCCAAATAAGAAGGGGCAAAAGTATAAACTCCACATTTGTATAAGAAATAAGGGGCAAGAATATATGCATTCAGATGCTTGCAGGAGTAGAAGGTCTGAAAATAACCAGATATATTTTCTAAACACACTTTTCATGAGATTACCAGGAAATTATTCAGCTCCCAAAATAAAGTGAAATACTTTTGCCATATTGAAATATGCCACTTTATTCTACTTCCTGATGAAATTCTGGGAAGTTCTGGAAATTAACATCTTGGAGGAAAAAAAATGTGAGAGGGGAAAAAAAAAAGCCAAAAAAGTTTGTTTCATCCATGCATTAACATCTCTGAAAAGGTTCATAAACAAACTTTACTATTACTGTAAGTTAATTCTAAATATTATATATAAAATATTATAGATTAAATATCATAGAATAAATCTGGGCTTCTACTGAGCACTTGAAAATAATTTCTAAGCATCAGGTATTTCTCTCTTTTTTCATCTCATTTATCTGCTAAATGCTAAAAACATTAATTATGTTGTTATCATAACATAGTTAAGTAAAAGGAACCAAGATGAGCACTACGCTCAATCATGTATAAAATAAACAAACCACAACTAGGCAGATGGCACATTTGGGACCTGACTCTGCCCTGTGAAGTCATTTGCTGTTCTGAAACTGAAACAACAGTGTCTGCATGGTCCTTGTCATCAGCTTAGCACAAACATTTTAAAACTACATTTTTGCTCAAACAGGTACAAGCCTGTTTGTCATGGTCACGCTTCCCAGGCTCTGTACATAAATTTATGAAGCAGGACTTTCAGATCAGCACTGATTTAACATTCAGATAACTCCTTCACCTTTAATGTCTTTCCTCCTGGTTCCCACCTACTGCTCTGAGAGATGAGGAATCCCATTGCACTCATTTAATATTTCATTGATTGCACTTTAAATCTGCAGTATAGTCATGCACTGCTACTGGGAGGACAAAAGGAAATATTGTATTAAGATAATATTGATTCATTTAACCAGAATAAAATGAAGAAAAGGTCAAACTGGGGCAAAGCTAGTGCAAGGAAATATATCCCTGGCAATTAACTGTTGAGATTCAGCTTCTAACAGCTGCAGAAAGGCCATGGAAAGAGACTCTCCAACATTCACTAAATGTGCCATTACTGTGGAGTCATCAGACTGCCTCAAGTTGAGTTTTGTCCCCTAGGCAATCATCACAATTAATTGGGCATGCAATTTATCATAGACTAATTAAGTGGCTTCTACTGCATTTATCACTGCTTGTAGAGTGAAGGAGCTCATTCTGACTTTTTGTTTATAACACTGACAATGAAGTTTAAAGACCATGATTCATCCTTTCTAGATGGATTTTAGATTCCCAGCAACTGAGCACCCTTGTGCCCAGGAGGGAGCAATACTCCATCCCAGTGCTCTGGGGCAGATGTGTTTGCATTTGCAAGAGTATTCAGGTGGTATCTGCCATAAAAGTCCTTGATACACAGGGATTTGTTGGAATTTGTGTGCTTATGTGCTCATGCAGTTATTTCTACTTGCCACTTGACTTCTGGTCAATTAAAATTTGAGAGATGGAGAAAGATCTCAAAAGAAAGAAATCCTGCTAAGGCTCCTACTGAGAAGGTGACTTTACAGTAAGTTTAGGCCTGCTTGGACATGGGGGAACTTCTTGGGACCTCTACCTTGACTCACAAATCAATATGACACCAGGCATCCTTGGTACCTATGCTCACACATTTATGTGTACTCACCACTGCTCCTCTGTGCTGTCACAACTTTCTGTTGTCACCAGGATACTTGATTTGCTCATGCTGATCTGGGAGTCATTTTACATTTTACATTTACGTTTACTTAAAGAAGAGAGCAATTTCAAAGGAAACCTGATTTGAACCACACTTCATCTTTAGAGCTATGTCACTTTTAAAGACAGGGCAGATCAAGGGTGCTTATGTTGTCTTGGAGGGGTACAGTTGCTTCTGGAAGGTGTTATTTCACCACAAATCTTTTGAGCAGCCTCTCTGCTGGCTTATTCCTACTGAAGTTGATAGTTGAGCCAAGAGCATTCACATTTGGATGCCTTTTCTGGTGTAACACATCCAACAACTTTGAGCCAGGGTAGACATCCCAATCTCACCACCACTGCCTAAGGAAATAAGAACCGAGCCAACATTTTGGCCCACCCCTCCAAGGTCAGTGTTGATGTAGACAGTCAGATATTGGAAAAGCCTCAGGAACATGTGTACAATTTTTTTTTTTTTTTTTTAATATTGCAGTGTTTATCTGTGTGGAATTGTCTAAGAGGAAAGGAATGCATAAAGTGATGAAGGATGGAGGATTTTGAATCCAAGTTATTACAATAAGAACTCTGTTCAGTGTTGTTTCTTTAACTGGCATAAGAAGCCAATCTATTCTCCAGCAAGACAAGGCAGCTTAGCTCCTTAATTCAGTTATTGGGGCATCTTAGCAAATACTCCTGAGTCCACGTAGTGACTACTCCCATATGCTCCAAAGGGTTGTGTGGTCTCTCCTCTCAGTCTGCACACTGCAAGGTTAGCTTTCCACACAGAAAATCAAGATTACAAAAGCATTCTTCAATAAGGAGACATTTCCCATTTGGTCCTCAGCTCCTCATTGTATTTCCCACCCACTTAACCACAACATTTATTTTTATAAACCAAACTGTCAAGAGCATGCCTGCACCACCCTTTTGCATTTTTAGCATGGATTAAATAGAACAAAACTGTCTTGTGGTATGCCAACTTAAAATTTCTGCATTTATGTCCCCATTCAAGTAGATTATCAGTAATGGTTAAGGGTGGAGGATGTATTTAATGGTATAGCTATACTCCACAATAATATGCTAAGTGATGATAAGTTACCCAAATTACCTTTAAATCCAAGTACATGTGGACACTGGAAATTTTCTAGCAAAGCTGCATTAAATTCTTTGAAGTTTTTGCTCCCTCTCACTTTTTGACATGCCACAAATTTCTCAATTTTGTGGCAACAGAAGAGCTGAATGGATATTAGCAGCAGTAGGAGGAAAGCAGGAGTCCTTGACCTTTACTCAAGATATGTCTTTAAAGAAATACAAGATTTAAAGTTATCACACTGTCTAGTGTATCCTGAAAGCTTTCTCATAGTCCATGGGCAAAGATGCCAGATCTGCTTCATGTCCATCTTTTGCCAAAGTCCAATAGCCAATTCCTACTCAAGAAAGCATTCAAATTGACATTCAGTGAGGGGCAAATGGCCAGTTCCCACCAGAGAAATTTCTGCATGACAGTTTCTGAAAGCTGTCCCTAGTCTGAGTAGAGTGGCTTAGTTTTATTTAGGTAGAAAATTAAAACATCATCTTAATAAAGCTAAGAACATTACACTATCTGCAAACTATGAAAATCACTCAGTTGGGGTACAATTGGAGCCAAATACTTGACAAGAGTTTAACATGAAAATTGGCATTAAATAACTCATGTAGACATCCACTGCTACATAATATCTTTGAGGGATTATTTTAAAGGAGACATGGTTTTTATTCATCAGAATTGTGTGCCTATACATATGATCACAAGATTTCCACCAGTGTCCTTTACTGCATTTCTTCCCATAATGGAGAATTTCTGAGAAATTCATGAGCAGCCAGGTCGTTCAGAGGAATGAGTGTACCATATTAAGCTGCTGTTTTTTCTCACCAATGAAGTGGGCAGAGTCTGAATAAGGGGAGGGTGGAAGGAGAAGAAGCAGGGAAAGCACTGCCAGGCAGTGTGGACCTGCCCAAGAGAAAAAGTGGGTGGTGTTACTGGGCAGCAACCTTTAAGGAAGTCTCTCCTCCTACTTTAACCATATACAAGCAGTAATAAGATACACTTGGATTATGTAGAAAATTATGTAGGTGCTCATGATTGTGCATACACACTTAAAGCCTACGATCTTCTACAGAGCAGATATTTCAGGTCAGATTATTTTACCTATATCTAATGGATACACTTATCTATCTGACTTTTCAGTCTACAGTGACCATATTTGTGTAAAAAAAAGCTAAGCATCTTCAGGAACCTGTCAAAGAATAACTGCAAAAACAGTGGCCACTGTACCTTTGCTAAAAGAAAACTTGATTGTATAAACATAAGTAATGCAATGGAAATATTGTTCTTTATGGCTCCTTTTCTGTGTCTTCTGAACATTTCTACCTGTCAAATGCTTTTCCAAACAGTACTTTAGGGTCTTCACGAGACATGCTTCTTGATTTGTAAAATCTTCTGGATTCAGACTAAGTGCCAGTCAAAAAATATTGTTGTAAGTCACAGACACTTAGGTCCAATCTCTTCTTTTTTTGATTAAACATAAATCAGATGAAGCTCTGCTGTCTTATCACTGCATGGAAACTTCATACCAGCAATAGGGTTTTGGTAGAAGTTTTATGGATAAACATGTATTTCTACATGATAAAGTAATGCAAAAATGACTTGAAATGGTCCTTTGTAGAATTTTAGTATCCTTTAAAGGATGAGGTCTCAAAATTCACCTTGGTAGGTGAATTAAAGACTAGAAATTTATCAATTTTGTCAGTAAATTTATCTATTAACACAAGTTTCTGTGTGTGCCAAGAATTGTGCCAAAAATGCCCCTATGTCAAAAATTAAGGACCTGGCTAGAAGAGGCATGAAAATATTTACATCTAAGATAATGCATCATCATCTGTATCAACTGCAAACTGAGCTTAGAGCTAAAATCTTGATTGTGTATATTTGCATTAAAGTCTAGTGAGTTGATGTACATCGCAGGCCTCTTCACATGTCCAGTCTGATAAATGTGTTTAATACACTTTAATAGTGTTGAACAGCTCTTTAAAAGAGGGAAAATAACTATGACATAGTGTTCTGTTTATTAAATATTTTATTGATTTTTTTTTTTAACTTTAGAAATTGAAATGTCCAAGGGCAGGTTGGATAGGGCTTTGGAGAAACCTGTCCTAGTGGAAGGTGTCTCTGCCCATGGCAGGGGGGTTGGAACAAGATGATCTTTAAGGTCCTGTCCAACCCAAACCATTCTGGGATTCTCTGATACTATGATTTATTAAAAATAAATCAACTTAAGAAATATCAAGTAGCTTACCCAGAATGGCCTAATCACTAGAAAATAGCCCAGTTGGAGGGAATATAAGGGTCCATAGCATGTTTTATGGAGGGAAGAGCTGAGGATGTATCAGCTATGCTTTAAACAGAGGGCTCTTGGAGGCTCTGCCTTCTGTAGCTGGGTTTTAAATGCAAGTTGAAAAGTTGACACAGCTACTGCAGTCTTTCGGATGAGCAACAGGAGTGCTGACTGGGCCAAGCCTTTCAGGGGAGGTAGTCAGAGGAAAATCCAATTTGTGAATCCCAGCAGAGAATGAAATAGGAGCTGTACCCCTGAGCATGCCATGACTGATGCTTGTGAGCAAGCCGACAAGTAGACATTTAAGTGAGCATTATTAGCATCAGAAGAAATGTATCCTGCACACTTTTGGTGTACAAATTGGAGTAGCTGAGCAAGGGCTCTAAGATTTTAAAACTTGGACTTGTCCAGTTCTTTTGCCTAAAATGAAATGGCCTTTTGGTGAGAAATGGTTTTTCATGGGTCCTCTACACAAATGGGACAAATGTTTTGTTAGTGATTTTAATTGACTGCAGTGATTAAATTCCTAGAGACTGATGAGTCTGCATTCAGTTTTTAAAGTAAGTTTCTCTGTTCTCCATTCATTTCTTAACATTAGTGAAAAAATAAAAATTTTTCAAAGAAACGTCTCGTTTCCTGGTTACCTACTGGAGGGCAGAAGAGTTGCCTTGAGCACTGAATTAGTCACAAAACAATGTTGTTTTAGCTGCCATGTTTCTTCTTTGTTTGCTTCTTGGTAGCCCTAACCACTAAGCCTTACTGCAGCTTTAACTTACTCCAATCTTGCCTTTTATTTCTTTAGTGATTCTGTTGCTGAAGGCTTGCACCTTATGAACTGCTTAAGTCTGATATTTCATGTTAATAAAAACAGAAGAATTAACTAAATCACTTCCACTAATGTACTAGCGCTGACTTTTGGCAGAAAACTTACATATTCATATTTTGGTGTGACATCATCAATGTTATATTCAATTTATCTGATAAAAAATTAATGAAGAAAAATACCTTAGGTTTTGTGACTCATCTGCTTTTGAAGATTAATTTTGAATATTTTATTTGATTTGAAACAAGGCATATTTACTAAGTCTTCAGAAATAGTAGCCAAATTAAATAAAGACAATATTACCTTTTTATTTCTAAGGCTCAAATATCTTTCTGATTGCAATACAAAATAATAAGTAGCATATGACTAAGTAGTATAAGATGTAACTAATAATTCATTATTGTTTATAAGTGCAGTCTATAAAAATATGTCTCCATTACGGGCATGTGCATATGTGTGTGCATATATATGAATGTACAAATATGTGTGTATAAATTAAGAGATGTCCCAAATGGACATTCTAATTTTTGGAGTCCTGGTTTGGGACATTTTAAATTTAATAAATATAAAAACCTTTTTCCAATTTAGATTTCATTTAGAGGAATTTCTGCGTGAGTGAGAAAAAGACTAAACCATGTTGTGGGTTAATAAAGGCTCATGGCCTTTCTTAAAGACCCAGGAGAACTTGCATCATGGGCACAGGGAGGCAGAGACACCTGGGGACCTGCCTCAGTGTTAGCACAGCCCTGGTACAGGACATGATGACATCCCAGAGCAGGCAAAAGGCTGTTGTATTTGTTCAGTTGACACAGATACAACCAGTGGCTTTATCCTAGGTCCCAAAAAGTGCTCATGATCTACCAGGTCAATTTAAACATCTTTGCTTAGGGAAAGTGGCTTTGTTCAGTAGCACTTTGTAGCACTGGAAATGTAAACCGAATGCAGCTGCATCACACAAGCTTTGTCTGCCTGAAGTTTCTAATGTCCATAACAATCCCCTCTAAAGGCAGAGGCTCCATGGCTGTGTCTTGTGCCACCTGTCTGGGGACCATTAGTTGCCAGCCTCAGGGAACACAGCATGAAGGTGGCCACTGGTCTGATCCAGACCAGAATTTCCTGCATTCCTCTCTACTGCTCTGACTGTGTCAGCCAAGGGTACAATTTGCAGTTACTCCAGCAAGAATTTACCTGTGAACACAGTCATATCCTCATGTCTTCTGGTCCCAGGGAGATAGTTATGTTAGTACTTGGGCTGGCTTTTTCCCTTCCCTTGGGTGGCAGTTGTGCCAGTAAAAGTCCCCAGCACCCTCCTGCCCTCAAAAGGACACCGTGTACCTGGTCTACTGATGACCTGTCCAGACTTCTTATGGTCAAAGTAAACCAGCCTAGCTAACATGTTTGTGCCAACTTGGTTCTTGTGAGAAAAGCTGATGAGAAAGGATGATAAAACAATAATACAAGTATTCATGTCAGATAATCTTCATTGGATGGATTTACTTCCTAAAGTTCTATCATCACCTCCATGCAAAAGAATCTCCTAGCTTTTTCAGTAGCCTTTGCTGATAGGACTGCCAGCAACACCGTTGGAGATATCTCACATCTGCTTACAAAAAGGGCAAAAAATTTTGTCCTCTTCATTACAATATCTTTCTACTGAAGGCCTTGATGTTTAGGGAAATTCAAAACCCACTTATTGTAGCAAAACAGACTTGACTTGGTGAAGATTTTATTGCTAATCAAAAATGGATTAGCATAGTGAGAAAGAAAACTAAACTCAAGACACCTTCCCCATCCCTCTGTCCAGGCTCTCACCCTCTGATTTAAGCAGACCTGGACCAAGGATCAAAAAGAACACCAAAGAGCCACTACAGAGAAGAACTGGCAGTGTCCCCTAAGACTGAGGGATGTCTGGAGGCAGAACACCTCCCCACAGAGGTCTGGTTGCTCCACCAAGGAGGTCAATGTGACACCGTTTTTTCAGCACAACTTGAGAATACACAATGTCAAAAAAGGTAAATGTCAAAGGGGATCTCTCCTCCAAGATGCTGTAAAGACAAAGACAGCAGGGGAAGTATAATGCAACCTCCCCATCCACTCCTTTTACTCTGTGTAAGCTTCAAAATGCAGATCTTACAGTGAAGGAAAACAGCATAAGAGTACCTCTGACAGGAGCTTTGTAAGGAGGTGTATCAGCTTCAGCTCACATTTCCAGCCAAGACACTTGAACAACTCTGATCCCTGTTGTTCCTTGTTTCCTAAGGGTTGAATCTCCAGCGTTTCACTGCTGCGGGGTGAATGCCCACCCATCACAGAGATCTCCCAGCCTGTCTGCAAACATCACCTCAGAAACACCTCAGTGTTTCACTTTGATGGCTGCTTTTGTAACCACTAAAGACGTCTCTGGCTTGATTTTGAATTGCAGAACAACACTAGACGGACACAAAGAAGGGGCCCAGGCTTGGCAAACTCTGATTGACAGCTGGCTCACAGTCCTCCAGCCTGCAATACTGGTTTGGAGTGCTTCCCTTTAGCTGCTAAACGGAGGCATGAAAGGGAGAAAAACTGCATAAACAAAACTGTGAAAAATGATAGCAGGAAGAGCTTCTATTACTCAGTGATTTTGATACTTGAAATTCTGTTTTCAGCAGTTAGCTTAGGACCCCTTTCTCTTCTTTTCTGTCTTTAGGAAAATAAATATGTTCCTTCTTATACATGAGTGGCCCAAGCCTGGAAGAAAATTTTGTTACAGGAGCTGATGTAAACAGCTGCAAACTTTCATGCCTTTATTATTGCTATTTTAGATCTAGAATGTTTTTATGAATGGAACAAACAGACCCAAATCTTCTTTTGTATAATTCATGCATGCAGATTGTAATTTAACTGCTGATACTCTTTTTTTAAGGTGTTCTTGGCTTTTGGGGGGCATGTGAATGAAAGAGAAACTGCACATATGACATAAGTTGAGCTTTCTCTTTGCTCTTCATTCTTTTAATGCTGTTTGCATGCTTTGACTTGTTGGGAAGATTCATTGCTGGCAGAGCAATGAGGTCTGGACAGTTGGCAGGTCAAAATATTTATAAGTGCGATTGCGCAGAAAAGTTTGTCTCCATGGTGAAGAAGATCCCTCTGAAATAACTGTGGAGACTGGGAAATTAATTATTAAGGAGGATGTTGCAAAAACATACATCAATACTGTTCAATATGTGGTTGGAAGGTAATTGAAAAAAATTATGTAGACTCTGACTTAAAAGGAGAGGGAGTCTGATGAACACACACTATAATTCCTGACAGCACCGTCTGGCTGCTGAGCCTGTCACCATCCAAAGTAGCACTGGAAAAAGGCCAAGCCCAGTCTCCAAGGCAGGGTTTAAGCATGATGGAGACTGCCAGAGAACTTTGGATATTTCCCACTTCTTTCCTATGTTACTTGCACTTCACTTGTAGGAGGGTGTATTTCATGGAAGCATTTTAATCCCTCTTTCTATTTAAAAAGTATTTAATATGCTCCTAACTTTATGTTCCATTCAACTCTGCATATTAGCATCTTCCAGAGAGGTGCATGAGAGAGCTGATCACTGTGTTCTCTTCCATATATTAGTTACAGAGCTGCCTACAGTTGCTTAAATTTCACCACCACTTAAAAATTCTTTGAACCATATTATAGTTGTGGGGTGGGTTATTTTGTGCTATGTCTCTTTTTTTTTTTTAAACAAAACTGTCTGATATTAAGCACACATGGCTTGATTTAAATAAACATTGGACAAGATTTATGCAATTCAGTTCAGGACACACATCCAAGCTAATACTTTCTCTCACATGTATATATATATAGAACTAAGTCTATAATAATCTCAAATAAAAATGGAATGGTGATATTAACTTTGGTTACGTTGTTATTTGGCTGGCTTTGATCAAGTCTTTCCTTCCTTTTC
The DNA here is from genome assembly GCA_020086605.1 of Lanius collurio. Taxonomy (NCBI): domain Eukaryota; kingdom Metazoa; phylum Chordata; class Aves; order Passeriformes; family Laniidae; genus Lanius; species Lanius collurio. The sequence continues at coordinate 222,101 of JACBWW010000020.1, forward strand.
TTTCTTTCCATAGTTCTTTGTTTTTCTTTCTTTCCTTCTTTATTTTTCTTTCTCTTTCTTTTCTTTCTTTCATTCTTTTCTTCTTTCCTTTTTTTTTTCCCTAGAAGAGCCAATAAATATGTCCTAAATCTCATCTAAAGTCAAATGGATTTTTGAGAGCCACTCCAGTCATTCTGCCAGTCTTTTCTCCCTCCAAGAAAACTGAAAATTGAAGGATTCCTCTTATGAAAAAGATTAAATTGTTCCAGAAGACTGAAGAACACCTTTTCCAAGAGCTTTACTTACTACAATGAAGTTTAATACATCCCTTCTATACAGGCTGTTGAGTGGGAACCTGCAGAAGGTTCTGATCTTAACTTTTTCTCTGCTGGACACCTCTTTCTGTGACTGAGGTAGGGAGGGAGGCTGATCTTGCTCTCTCATATCATTTTCATGCAAAAGGTATAGTAGTACAGCAAACTACTTTTTCAAATTGTCTCAAACATGAGAAATCTTTACTCAGTAAATCATATTTCCCAAGTCTTGACTCTCATCTGCTATTTCAACTCAGGACTGCAAGAAAGAAGTGGATTTTCTGCACAGTCATTCTGTTTTGTGTTTCAGTGGGCTTGGGTTTACTGTGATTACTTGAAAAAAAATTTCTAAATAGCCCTATGAGGATCTAGGAAATACTAAGAGAAAACATTTAAGTATGCAACTCATAATGTACCTAAAAAGTGCAGCTAATAATCATCAATTTGGCATTTTGTTCTGATTTTGTTAGCTTCACCACTGTTTTCACAGGAAGCTGGCTTTGAAAAAAACGACCACAGAAAACAGTAGTAATACCTATTACTGGAAATAAAGTCTGGAGGTGTATCTCCTGCTCAATCTTCTTTGGCATATTTAGGATTCACAGTTCCTTTAACTTGGCAAGCCTGGGCAAGAAACACCTGTCCATGTGCCTGCAGTACATTCACTCCCATATTATTACTTTTTGTTAATGTTCTGAAATAATTTTCTTTCATTTTAACATAATCTCCAGTCCTGCAGACATCCAAGTACATGAATAACAGACTCCTAACTTCAATCAGATTACAACTGGGAATAAGGTACTTAGCCATGTGCAGCCTCTGGTTGCAAAATTAAGATCATTCATCTCTTGGGTCTTAGGAAACTACAACATGAGATATGTGCATGTGGACTAAAGGGTTCATGCAATGGAGGTTACTTTACCTAAGATGAGCAAAAAAGTTTTTAGAAATCATAGGACAATCCACAAAGCTAATCCAGCAGCTCCTGCAGAAAGTATATCAGCTCCAACAATTCCACTACTCACACACTGTGGCACTTAGAGGGGGAAATACAGTCTATATAGAGAGGTCATTAACAGTTCAAGCCAAAAGAAAGTGTGGGCCTATGTGTTTGATCAAAATCAAGGACTTTTTATATATATCACCTTAAAAATACATTGCATCTGATATCTGAGAGAGGACATCATCTTGCAACACCAAGATTAACTGAGTTTTGCCCAACTATCTTGAAAGAAATTTGTGATTTCTTTGATGTCTACAAGTTTCATTAAAGAGTAGACAGGCTCAGAACAGTGCATGATGTTGAGAATTTTAGTGTAATATGGCACGCTTAAGCCTAAATTCCTCATGAATTATCTCATGTATTTTTCTATGTCTACACACACATTTATAGGATGTGTGTATTTCTAGTAATAAAGGCATTTTTCAGTATTTTGCTAGTATATTAAAAGCCTATATTTAAATTTATAAAAACATTTAAAATTTAAAAAACACCCCACCAACATTTTGTGCTGTTAGTAGAAGAGGTAGTGAACTTAACATGTTAATGTGAAAAGGGAAAATAAAAGAGTTTTCTGAGTGTTTCTGAAAGTTGTTTTTAGTATGTAATCATTAATGTATTAAAACATGTACAAAAATGCATTAAAGGATCAGGAATATTTTCCTGCAGGTACTTAGAACCTAATAAATAATGAATGTGATGATTAACTACATGGGCAGAACTGCAGAGCATTACCAAGAAAAAAAAACTGCATAAAATCTGGCCTTTGAAGGGATTTGCACCATTGTTTTTAATACTTAAAAACCCACTTGAACATACTCAGTTGTGTGTGAAGAGGAAACAAAAGAAGTAAGCGTGCCTGAATTAACATTATATTTTCAAATGAAACATTTAAATATTGCCAAGAGCCGTGAGGGTGTCTGGACTGGAGCAGAAGGGCACCGGAGTGAGCTGAGCAGAGCATGGCCATGTCCCTCAGCGCTGCTTGAGCAGCCACAGAGGTTTGTGCAGGTCTAGAGAGCTGAAGTACGACCACCACCAGGGCTTCTCCCTGCCTGCTGCCGACCCACCTCGAGCCTCCGGCTGCCCGTGCTGGGCGTGAGGGTCAAAAAGTTCCAGGGGGTCGTGGGGGTCGTAGGCGTCCTCCATGGAGCGGCGCAGCAGCTTGTTGGGCCAGGCCTCGACAGGCCGCAACACAAAATCCACTCGCCCGGCCTGCTTCATCCTGGTGGGGATGGTGACCCTCTTCATCACCCGGCTGTACCCCGGCGCCTGGGCGCTGATGATGTACGTCCCTGGAGGCAGCAGTCGCCAGTAGTCACCGTCAGCAGCTTAGGAAAGGGACAGGCATGACAAAACTGAGGTTTCCAGCCTCACAGACTTGGTAGGTACACACACACACCCATGGACACACACATGGCACAAGCAGCTAAGGGGTGGGCCATGGAAGGACCTCGGGTTTTGAAAAATGTTTGAATGCAGACTATAGATGACAAAAAGAGACGTCACCTATGTAAATGTGGCCCTTGGGAGCTAATGGAGAAAAATTCACATACAGAATATCAGTAAATGCTGTTCCTGGATCACAGGGAAGAGAAGCTTTCCTTCATGCTACTTTTCCCGAAGGTACAAGGAATAACTCCCAAAGAAATTAATTTTAAACTATGTGAAACTTAAGAAAGTGAAATCAGAATCCAGGCTGCAATATATATATATATATATATATATATATATATATATATTTAGCATGTCTAAGGAGCTAAGAAATCCCTCTTTTTATTAAATTACTTCCAATTACTTTGCAGACATTCTAGCATGTAAGACTATGGAGTTGGAGCTGCAGCTGGTATAAATTGCCATTAGTGTAAAATGGGTGTAAATTTCCTCCAGCTGAAGGTTAGACCCTGCAGGCAAAAGCAGGGAGCTTTAAAACAGAAAAATTTATTCCTCATTTTATATTTCTTTTATTTTGAATGGCAAGTCTCTTAGCTCAGTTAGTGTTACATTAATACTATTTTCTTGTGGAATTTCTTAGTTCTTTTTGACACTAAAATCAAAAAAAACTTTTTAATCATATGGTATTTTTAACCCCACCTAACTCAGAATAAATACTCTCTTTCTTACAGTGTAAACATATTTTTATTTAATTCTTAATCCTTTAAAGGTCCACTGCCAATGGGAAGCCATTGTCTGGGAAGAATTTTGAAAAAGACCATAATTCATGCCAGAGTCTCCCACCAGCCTCAAGAATCTGCATCATCTCCACTATTGTATCCCCTCTAGTGCTAGTTTTTTTGAAAGCTGGAAAACATCCACTACATTATAAGCCATTCTGGCTTTCCAAATTGATTCAACAACTATCATTAGAGCAAAATGTAACCATTCATGTCTTCTATTTTGCACTTCTATGGCCTACAGGTTCTCACTGAAATCAATAATAAAAAGAAAGCATTGATTTCAGTGACAGCCTAAGAGCTCAGAACTTTATGACTGTGAAAAGTAACAGTTGCATATATCTCAATACATGTTTATCAGTTGGTGATAGGCATAAAGTGGACATAATTCAATGTTCTAGTTATTATTGTCCAAAAATTGCACATATTTATGTGTTTCCAAATAAACAAGAAAGATTGCAGACCCTTCAATTACTGCAATTATTCTAGATGTGAAAATCAGAGAGGATCCTGCTGTACTATCTACAATTCATGTTCACAATATCTCAACTAATTTATTCCATCAGAGATCCACTCCTCCACATGCCGAGTTACAGCCCCCGAGCAGAGCTGTTGCCGTATTCCCCCAAACATTGGCTTTGGTGGACAGCAGACTGTTCCAGATGGAATTTTTCACATCAAGACCTCTGTCATCCCGGACATGACAGACTTAGCAGCCATCTTGGCATGTCTTTCTTGTTTTTCTAGAAGAAAATCCCCACCTGAGCATTCAGTTCTCCAGTAAGGTGCCATTTCTGTCAAACATGACAATATTTTTGCAAGTTAAGCTCACAGGACTTTCACTCTTCCAAAGGAAAAATCTTAAACTGAAAATATTACCTGTGGTGACATCATGCTGAATGCCCCTGACTGAAATACGAGCATTTTTTATTGGGTTGCCAAACTTATCGGACACAATTCCTTTTATCCCCCGATGAACCTGGCAGAGCAAAGCAAAGTTAGATGGGAGCCACTTGCTACAGTATCACTTCCTCATCACAAGGAAACCTTTGTAGAGAGGAAACAACTGTCAAAAAGTTCAACCCTTTATAGAGGCTCTCAGGCACTAACGCCCCCTCAGATCACATTCCCTGTCTAGGGAGCTCCAAGGGGGTGGAGGGAAAGGAATAATGGAACCAGAGGTTTTTTGGGCTAGGTGTGTGGCTCTGCACTGAGAGACCCTTCTCTGCACAAATCACTGGCACCTCATGATGTGACCACAGTATTTAAGGGCTGTTTCTGAATGTCTGCCCTAGACACAGAGCCACAAAGAAATGAAAAGTTAACCCTTTCAAAACCAATCTGATGCTCTGTACACAACGAGAAGGCATCAGCTCAGGTACTTGTGACTTATCATCACTCTGCTGCCTACACTTCACTGCCTGTCAGAATGTCATGACAGCAGTGTGTATGACAGCCATTTTCCCTTCTCTACAAGCACAGAACTGAGCAGCTTGAGCTGCTGAGAAATGCACTTGGTGACAAACTAAAGAGCAATGTGAATTCTGTCATACAAGGAGGTGCACAAGCAGCTATATTGGAAGTTAAACAAAATAAAATAAAACAAACCAGAAAAAACAATTCCAAGTATTTAAACATTAGGTCTCTTAAGGTTCTCTTTTTAAAGTGTTCCAAAATAAAATACTTTATATTAGAAAATCTATATGACGTTTTTAAGTGAAAAATAGCTCCATTTTGATTTTTTCTCTGAACAGCTATGACCAACTGGAATTGTTCTTCACTTTGCCACCTCTTTTCTCTTCCTCTCACTTTCCCTTCCCCAGTAGCCTTGTCACAAAAGAAGACTAGAAAAAAACCAAAAAGCATCAAAACAATCGGAAAAACATATTTGCTTTTCTGTTGGAATATAAAGATGTTTAAAAATAACCATTATAATATCGAACTGTACAGTAACTGATAATACATAGCTTGAAAAAAAAAGTCTAGTCTAGTGAAAGCACTTTTTTAATTTAAGGTGAGGCTGTGTTGTCACTGCTCTTGTTAAGCAGCCATTCCATAATGAGTGAAGCTATTCACCAGAAGGTTTAGGAACAACTCAATATAAGGATTTGAAAACTATCCCTTATAATGAAGCACTGCAATTTGCTTTTCAGCATGAACTTGAGGATTTATCGTATGGATAGAGAGTAAATCTGGTCGTAAGAGTCATCTCAGACTCTAATTTAATTTACAGTGTAGACATACTCAAAGTAGTATGACCTCATCCAATTTCAATAATAATTTTGCAATTACAACATGATGGAACAAAAATGACAAAAGTGAAATTTCTTTAACAATGTTGCTTTGGTTTGCTTTATTGAATGTACTATTTTTCATTTTTCCTCAAGTCAGTGCCACATGAGTTTGGCAGAGTGTTTTGATTTTATTTCTGATGAGGAGAAGAGATCAGCATTGAGGAGAATGAATTTTACTTCTGTGTGTTAAGCCAAGTAGATTTGTACACACACCAAACAGCCTGGTATATATCAGAATAAGAAAAGTTTGAATTGGTTATGGCAGACTTAATCCTTATCGGGGGTAATTCAGTCATCCTTATCTGCAAAGTTGTTTTGCTTACTGTCCTGCATTTAGTCAAAAAGCTTTTCCGGCACAGACTTCTACAGTATCTCACACTATAAACTCTTTACATCTTGAAGACTTCAATTGTAATATATATGGATTTAACCCAGCTCCATTTGGATTCACTAAAACTCATTTTCATCAGACAGCTGTAAAACGAAATGAGTTTGGTGGTCTGTATTGTAGACTTTATTGAATGATAATACTTGCCACAAGTAGCAAGAGGTTGCTTAGAAAGGCCATAAAAACACTCCTAACAATTTTAAATTACTGCATACTCTATCAAAATAAGGCATGACAGAAAACTAATCTACTAATGGCTGAGGGAAAGATGAACAACTTCTGTTTCTGTACTCACTTACTTATTGTCAGTGAGGTATTTGTTTTTGCTAAACTTAAACTTATTATTAAAAATGACATTTAAGTGGCATGTTTTAATGCTCAGAGACACACAGTTCTTCCTTTAGAAGATTTGGCTTTGGATATTTAATAACTACTTTCATAAAGAAATCAAGATGGAAAGTGTGTAAATGGCATTTCTATTAAGATTTTAGCTGAATTTAAATCTCCTTCTGTGGGGCAGTAGGGTTTGGGATACAAACATAGAATATGGATAGGAAAATTTCAGGAAGCTTTCTGGGAACAGATCTTTTTGCTTTAGTCTCCAAGAGGAATGTTGATTCATACTTTTCTGAATACTAGGGTTTTCTCTAGCGTTAAATTTTGGACAGCTGATGAACAATGCAGCCCACAGTATTCATGGATAATTCCCTTTCTCACCATTATCAAGGCCTTTGCAGTCCTCAATCTCAATCCCTTCTGCAGCATAGGCAAAATACTACCTGTGTGTCCTGCTAGACAAACTGAGGCACTGGGGTCCCTGGTGTAGTGTGATGATTGATTTAGCATTATCTTGGCAGCTAAGCAGGAAAACAGCAAAAAAATTAATTTTGACAAAGAATGAAAAAGGAAAACTGTGAGCACAGAAGTCTGTAAAAAGAGAGCAGTACCATTTCCATGTAATTCAGAAGGGCACCCTTGTTTTCATGCCAGATTGTAAACAGTTCTTCCTCCAAAGGAAACTTTTCACATCCTACCTCCACGGTTACTTCAAAGCAATTTGTGTGAAGGTAATTAAAATCTGCCATACCTATAAGTTTAAAAAGAAAAAGGAGAGCTCATGAACAGGCCATGTAGCCTTTGCAGTCAACTAAATCTCTTCCCTGTGGGTGTGGGTAATTATACTGTAAAGAGTGCTTGCTAATATATAAAAAGTATTCAACAAATTCAGAATTCTACAGCTTGTTTCAACTATAAATTAAATAATGACAATGACACTTCTTTAAGGCAAAAAAGGATAATTTTACATTATTATTCACCTGGCCAAGAAATAGCAACAGAGCAATAAAGATTGGTTAATCACAGTAATTGTATAATTGGCCGTATCAGAAGTGATTGCCAAGGGTCACCAGAACAGAAATGTCCTTTTGCCATTATTATGTTCTAAACTGTTTCTGTACAAAAGACATTGGATATAATTTTGGGAAGAATGTAAGCCAAAGATATCTAAACCTAATTCTCACTCATGCCCCAAAGCATTCCAAATGTCTAGTTTCTGCATAATTATTTGGGGACCCAGCTGAGTCCTATTGGAAAATACAACTGAAGCACTGCTGCAAATTTGTGAACACTGTTATTTTATCCATGCCAGTATTGAAGGAATCCTAAAGAAAACAAAGTACTATTACTAGGGATATCAAATTAGCAATGGAAGGACAAATGAATTGGATGTTTGTCTTTGTTGTAGTTTTCCCTGAAAAAAGAATTAATTTAAACAGATGAAAAAGCAGCACTTGCATAGTCTACAAGGTGGATTCAGACTCATGCTGCTAAGGAAGGAGAGCATAGCATTAAGCTTTTGTTTCTACGTGTCAGATTTGAAAATGAAAATTACATGTTATAACAAATTTGATCCTGCATAACTTGTTAACTTTTCTCAGGTCACATTGGGGTTGAATTCATCCCATGTCATCTGCATATACATGTTACCAGCATACACGTTACATTTTACTACTTAGATCCTCTACAAACTATATTTTGTGGGGGTAGGACCATAAGCAAACTGAAATTAAGAAAATTATTTTGTTCAAACCCTTGTGTCTTACAAAGGTCACATAGAGGTTTTACCTCACTTGATCTGATGGTAAAGTGGTTTTACCTCCAGTGAAGCTGTACCACTCAGCACCGTTTATAATACCTCCCCGTTTTACAAAATTCCCACCACAGCGAAGCTCGGAGCGGTCCGAGATGACGGGGTGTGCATCTGCATAGGCTTTAGCCAGCATTTTGAACACCTGCAACAAACAGGATTGAAATATTTTGTTTTTACAAACTGAAAACATTGCCATTGCTGCTATTAACTATTGCTGTTGTGAGCCCAGACAATGAGACACCCTGTGTCCTCAGGACTGATGGAGGTGATAAACTGCTCTGCAAGGAAGTTTTCATTTGTCTTCTCCTCTAGGGTTCTTCTCTGCAATCCAATATATTTAGCCAGAGACAACATATTAAATACCAGTGGATTTTTTGATACTTGGCTTCAATCTACCACCTGGGGCAGGAGCCCAGGTTTTAAAGTTGAAATTTAGGCCTCCTTTAGGTTTTGTTTCAGTTTTTGATATTTTTACCCCTTAAAAAATACCTGTATCACCTTCAGCCCAACTAAATGTTCACATTGAGCGCTGTTGTTTAAAATAGACAGTGTCAATTTGCTTTGTAGTTATCACTCACACAGGAAAACCTGCCAGTTTGATCTCAAAGACAGTTGCTTCTTTGTGGGGCAGAAACCATTCCTAAAAAGTGAAGGATAAGATGTGGTGATGTAGGATGTCACCACTGATTTCCAAAGAGTGTTGATGAAGAGCAGAGCAGACACCAAGCAGAAAGGAACAGAGGCAGAATATGTAGTGAAGACAGAAGAAGGAGCAGTTATCTGAAGAAATATTTTATTTGAATCATGTTCCTGTTCTTCTTCTCCAATGGTTATTTCAACTCTGTAGGAAAACCCTGCCTCTCCTTTTTATTTGAACCTCATCTGCAAAGGCTATGCTTTCAGATTTCAACATTGAAATGACAGAGGTTATCAGATACTACTTGCTCCTACTATTCATGATCATGAGTTTCATTCCATATTACTTAAGAAAATATATGCAAGAAGTTGGTTGGCTAAAATCCTAGCTTTAGAAGTGATCCTAAAACTTTATCCTAGATGTTGTCTTCAAGGATAGAGACCAACATGATGAAGCACATAACATCAGTTAATATTTGTGATAGTTTCTAATAATCACATGGCTGAGCCAATTATGGGATCAGGTAGGTGACCAAGGAAGGGTGGAAAGAGTTTAATGTAAGTGTAAAGACACTTTACTGAAATACTTCTGATGACAAGACACTGAAATTCCAGACTTAATGTAAAATGCTTTTGCAGCTCCCTTAACTTTTTATGTATCTAATTATTGCCCAGACCAGAAAATTAAGTGTCCTTCAAAGTTCTGCTGAAAAGAAATAGATAATTAAATATGT